>JACJUY010015936.1:0-13439 GCA_014220935.1 Platorchestia sp. MABIK | reverse complement strand
CTACCGTAGTTAACACTAGAATACGAGTAGTGCTTGTGCAATCATTGAGCAGAAGCTAGGGCAGGACCTCCTCCACTTTGCATGTCGACATCGTATTTTGGAGCTTCTTCTTGCCGCTGCATTCAAGGGTTGAATGGGTGTTTCATTAGGGCCCGATATACTCCTATTCAACACCAATTATTTCACACAGGTACATTGATGAAATGTATAGCTATTTATATTTAAAATGAGTGTGACATATGTACATGTAGGTATATAAAACATCCATATATTCATTATATTTTCAATAGTTCGCTACTGCGATAATCTCACGCGCAAGATGAAGAGAAGGCTGCCATTGTTGAAATATACATTATTTCTTATAAACTTTTCAGAATATTTAAATTCAATCTGTAACGAATAGTATGATAAGGTACGTTTGAAGAAGTATCTAGTTAAGTAATGAATACTAGTATAAGCTATCGAAATGTGTTTCATGAACAGTTGTGGGCAGGCTTTGAGCGAAGAGAGGATGTGAGAGATGTGGACAGGCCTGGTGCGTGGGAGCATAGGTCATCACGTCCATTTGTGCCTCTACCCTTTGGCTATCGGCTTTGGCCATTGAAATGTCTCGTAACTAGATAAAAATATGAGAGGGAAGCAGTCTCTCCAGTTCGCATATTGGTTTTCTAAAAAGTGAGGAACGAAAATTTTACTTGAGAAAACTTTCAAAATTTGAGGTTAGAGTATGCCCAAAATGTCTTTGAATGAGAGACGCAAAAGGACCTGTATACAAGGGTGGAGCGTTTTGTAAACTTTATGGCGTTCGGTTTTACAATAGTGTGGAAAAGTTGTGGAAGGGCATAAAAACGATGTGTGCAAAATTTTAGACTCCTAGGTTGATTCCTTCATGATTCGAGGGTCGTTTGAAAAATTCAAAAAATGGAAAAAAATAGCAGATATATGAAAAATTCCCCAAAAATCCATTTAACATTCTCAGAGGTCAAAATAAGTAAAAATCATCATAACAACGTCTTTAGAACATATGTTCCAGGTTTCAAAGCTCTATCTTATCATCTTCATTATTCGAGGGTCATAAGAAAATTTCATAAATAAATGGAAAAAGCATATATTTGAAAATTTGCCTAAAATAAAACTTTGGGTACTTAGGGGTCGCAATAGGTAAAAACCATCATTAAAACATCTCTAGAATATAGGTTTAAAATTTTAGAGCTATAACCTATCATCTTCATTATTCGAGGGTCTCTCCAATAAAGCTTAATTTTTCCATATATATGATATTTCCATGATGTTCAAATAAAGAATCAGCATATGTTTTACTTAAGAATACTGATTATGATCCATTTAGGGAACAATACTTTTTCCCTCTACTTCTTATTACTCTTTATTTTCATGCTACAGAGAACAGGAAATGAACTTATGAGGAGTCAAGCAAGCACATCGAGGGGAATTCCTGATTCTCAAAGCAGCATCGGAGTTGAAGTTCAAGCCTTACCCGATTCTTCTGCTGAATCTTCCTCTGACAGCAGCTCATCTAATTATGAACCGAGTTCTAGCACCAAGAGACGTATTGAGAGAACAGAGACCAATTCAGCATTGGAATTGAAATCCTTGGCCATACTCTCTGATAAGACTGGTATGTCAGACCGTGCTGCTGCTACCAATGCAACTGTTGTTTTACAAGGAGCTAATGTGGTTGGCGAGAAAGATGAAGGCATTATTATTGACTAACACAAGATAAGGAGAGCCAGGAAAAGAGTTCGACAAGATTTTCAAGAAAATTTCCTCGTTGAAGAACCCTTAGAAAGCATTTATTTTGACGGGAGAAAGGGTTCGACTAAGGTGAAAGATGCATCGGGTCACTTACAACTTTTGACAGAAGAACACATTTCGTTGATTCAAGAACCAGGAGCTCACTATATTGGTCATGTCACACCTGATACGGGCACTTCAAAATGCATTGCATCAACTATAATGGATTTTTTTTTCTTCTGAAGAGGTGGATACATCAAAAGTTGTAGCAATAGGCTGCGACGGAACATCAGTTAACACTGAAATGAAAGGGGGAGTCATAAGGCTGATTGAAGAGAAACTCGGAAAACCAGTGCATTGGTTTGTGTGTTTATTGCACGCAAACGAGCTTCCTCTAAGACATCTTATTCACGCAATAGATAGGAAAACTACAGGACCAAGCACTTTCAACGGCACAGTAGGCAAACAATTGGCTGACTGTGAGAAGAATGAAGTTATAGAATTTGTCCAATCCAGAATGAAAACATAATAGTTGACCAAGACATCTTGAGTGCCGATCATAAGTACCTTCTCATGATTTATTCCGCTGTCTCGAGTGGTATTTGTCCACAAAACTTGGCCAAAATGAACCCTGGACAAATACATCATGCTAGATGGTTGACAACTGCCAACAATATTCAAAGACTTTTTATTTCAACAGTTGCGCCCTCTGAGACACTGAAAATATTGGTGCAGTACATCATGAAAGTCTACATTCCTGTTTGGTTCCAAATTAAGTGTAACCCTTCCGCAGATCAGGGAGTCAAACATTTACACCAACTGATTCTCAAGTCTTAGTTTCTTCCAGAGAAATACCACANAAACCTGACAACACTGCTAGCCCCTGATATGGCACCACTATTGGCCTAACGACATGTCGCAATGGTGGCGCCAAAAAGTTTGTTTAAAATAAAGCCGTTCTATTGACTAGCCGAACAAGATGAGGTATATTTTCCCCCGTAGAAATGACCCTACCTTGTTTGACAAACAATGAAAATATAACATTGAAATGACTTTGGATGTGCTGCCACTCGACCAGTTCTTTCAAATGCATTCACCACCCTTATGTGCATTAGTATATTAATAAAATTCCCTTGTTTATTTCTGGAAAATTCTAAGGTTTAACGTCACTCAATGCGAATCTTCTTATCCAATAATACCCTTGGTGTTATACATATATTTGCTTTTGTGTTCGCGTCTTCCGTTTTCCGACCGTATCTGTGATACGAGTTTCACCAGCGCACAAGTACAAGAATATTTTAATCGCAGGTACTATTGGGATGGATACATTTGTTTGGCATCCACATCTGGAAAACTTAGTCAAGGAAAATATCGAATTCCGTTATTTTGGACAGGCCGTGTACACTACATAGTTACGTAATAAACACGACCCGCTCTCGCCAGGGACTGTAGCGACCTCACTGACCGAGTCCACTCTGCCAAGGGGGGTCCACTCTGCCTCATTTATTGAATTATTTTCACCTCATGCTCATACATTTTTACTAACTTTTATCTTCCATTCTTTATTTTTAATGTTTAAAATTTAACATACGGAGAACCGAGGACGTAAGGGTTTCCATTTGAGAAAACTCGTGAGCAATTTTGGAGTTTTAGATCGTGCAAATTTTCTCTAATGACTGTAAGCGAAATTGAGAATCCACAATCATTCGAGACAAATTGCTTCGAAATGTATGAGTCATCACCCATAAGACAGCTGAATATTTACCCCAACGATAATTTTACTCCGCAACAACGAAGTTTAATTCAAACTGAGCTAATATTGTTGATCAAACCAACTTAAGTACCAAAAAAGCATTTTCTTGAAAACTGTTTCCCTCCTATGTTATCTATGTGAAATTGTAATAATATTACCGATTTAATTTCGAGGGCCAGGAATCTGTAAGTGGAACATCTCACGCAGAATTATTAATATCTCTGTAATTATCGCAAATACTTGATAGAATGAAGGAAACTCCTTGCTTTGGTTTACAACGTGTCTTATGCACTCAACGTGAGAGTAAATTGATAAACGCGATGCTCTCGGACTTGAAATGCAAGTAGCCAAGGTAAAAATTCCACAGAACTAAACTTCCGTGAATAATCCTGCGTTCTAATTCGCTCAAAAATTTGCTTTCTTAGAAGAATTTACTCGCAACAAAAATGGTTATAATTCATGTTTATTAACACTGTGGAAACTTAAGCGATGCAGTAAATTACACTTGATAAAAATAGTCACCGAATCACCAGTGGTTAGAAAAGCTAAAATTGGCGAGTTTAGCTATCACACACAAGCAATGTCACTCTNTAAAAAAATGGTGAAAGTTGTGGTTGATTATCATGAATTGTACTAACCAACCGAATTAAATTTATTAACCACTTCCAAACTCAAAGATTTATTGAAGGCCTGAACTTAAATTAGGGTAAATATTATTGAAATCTTAATTTTAACAACGAAATCGTGCACTAGTTAATTTTCAAAATGTTACTTGTATTGAATAGGGAAGAGAAGAACGCTAACATGGTTAAAAAAAAACAGATAATTCCAATAAAAATTACGAAGTTGTGTAACAGGAACAAAAACTGTTTGCTGAAGAAGTGTAACTGGAAACTGTGTACTGGAAAACGTGAACATTGCAAAAACGCTTGTTGCTATCATAGAACCGATATATGTGATAAAACTGGCCAGTTACACTGAAAAAAAAACACCGTGTGTGAAGTTAGGAAAATAAGACAAGAATGTTTCGACATGGAATTAGAAATGAAAAAAAAATTTCGGAAAGACCTTAACACATTTCCTGCGAAGTGACCCACTGGTGGTCACGTTGGTGATTTTCATTGTGCTGCTGACCCACCTGCAGTCACTAACTCATTTTTTACAAATACTTAATGAAAGCTAAATAAAAGCCGGATACAGTTAATGTTCGCTATTTTCAAAGTTGATTACCACAATTGATTTTAAATTTTATTTGAATATTGAACTTCAGTTTAACCCATCGCAGTTAACATGTTAAGAAGTGGTCTGTAGGGGAGAAAAAAATAAAACTTCGAACCCCCAGAGTCATTTACCATGATACATTAATTTCCTAATACCATGATGCTTCGTGTATTTTGATTTAATGCTTGAATACCATGTAATACTGTATTGGAATAATGGACAAATCACAATGGCTGACTACATTTTTGGTTTCTCAAGCTGCTCATGGAAATTGTCTCATACTATCAAAACTTAAAATGTACTACCAATGTTTAAGCGTAATGGACTAGCCATTTTTCCATTTCTTTCAAAACGGAGCACATGGGTAATGTGCTCGCACTACACATTAACAAATTGCCCTTGTACGTCTCAGTGTTACGAATACCCCAAAATTATATTATTCAAATCTCTAATAAGCTAAATTATATTACCTATTTCCGAAATTACATCAAAAATTCGATGTCATAATTAAAATATACAATCTCAAATTATTTATTGCGTACCTTAAATATCAAGCAGACCCAACACGACCCGCCCTCGCCAGGGACCGTAGCGACCTCACTGACCGAGTCCACTCTGCCGAGGTGCCTCGCCTCATTTATTGATTTTTTTCTAATTTCAAGTGTAGTTGCTTCATGTTTTCTGTCAAGTGGCATTCAAAACTAAGCAAATGGAAAGCTCACGTTTTGCAGAGTTTTTCTTTCGACTAACGTTGGGATGGATTCTCCAACAAAATTAAGTTAAAACATTTGGCAAGTGAGACAGAAATTGAAAAGTCGCTTGAGTTTAGCAAACAATTTGCGGCTCAGGTAGTGCACCGTTTTTAATTCCAGCCGAAGTTAGGAAATATTTCACAATACAATACGGCAAAACATTTCTTGCAGGCAAGAGACAAATTGAAAAGTTATTTAAGTTAAGCTTTAAGTTAAGCTTAGAAATTATATTTCGATCACTGATGAGACGTGTTTGCTCAAATGCGCTACCTCATACCTCTCAATATTAGGCTTCACTACTCCGTGTTTGTCCAGCAGTGAAGCCGTGACGTCTACACTCGAATGAGTGATTGTCCGAGCAAGCTGAAATATCTCTAATTTTTTTTTCAGTATATCGGTTTCATCTATTAATATGAAAGATAAGTGTGCAAAAATTGCGTTGGCACTGATTCTTTAGAGCCAGTAAATTGTTGGGCAAAAAGCTTTACTCATAGAAAATATTCTGGCCTATTATACTATCTAAACGTTTGTGCAAAAATAAGCAAACCTCTCATTCTGCACAGCATATTATTCATAGATTGGACATGTGTGAAATTTAGAAGCAAATGCTATCTAAATTGAAAAGCGAACCGTCAATTTAATATTCTCCAGAACGACATCCATGCTCATTTTGACACACAAATCTATCAGGCATTATCGTCTTAAAAAGTGAACTATATTGGCACAATTTGTTAGTCGAAAATATGCCTTGCAGTATTGAGATCGTGAAAACCTTTACAACAACGAAATCGGCAATAATTGCAATAAACTTCTGAATTGGAAGAATATTGAAAAATTTGCACGTATTGTCATCACCCTGAAGCTTCGCTGACACGTTGAAAGCTGTACTTTCTTTGTTCTCTACATATTCAATTTTGAATTTTAAGAACCAATAATAGTTTTTACAGTTGTTCAATAACGACGTCTCTAAATCAATATGGCCTGAAATCTGCCCTCTCGACACCGCTCACCTGTACATTACACCTAAAATTCCCTCACATCAAAGCGGCAGCCTTGCAAAGTGAGTGACATATTTCATGATATTCTTCAGCCTAAACGCATCAAAAATTAACTAAAACGCTTTGAAAAACACAAAAACACGAGTGTTACATGGATGTTTACGGAATGAAAGTCTTAAAAAAGCCACGTGACGTTAGATCCTTAAAGAAACAAATCGTATTGCCATAGTAGACACAGATCGTATTGCCTTAGAAGAGACAGGTCGTATTGCCGTGGTAGATACAGATCGTATTGCCTTAATAGATACAGATTGTATTGCCATAGTAGAGACAGATTGTATTACTTTAGTAGATACAGATTGTATTGCCTTAGTAGATACAGATCCAATTGCCTTAGTAGATACAGATCGTATTGCCTTAGAAGAGACAGGTCGTATTGCCATAGTAGATACAGATCGTATTGCCTTAATAGATACAGATTGTATTGTCATAGTAGATACAGATTGTATTACTTTAGTAGACACAGATTGTATTGCCTTAGTAGATACAGATCGTATTGCCTTAGTAGATACAGATCCAATTGCCTTAGTAGATACAGATCGTATTGCCTTAGTAGATACAGATCGTATTGCCATGGTAGATACAGATCGTACTGCCTTATTAGATACAAATCGTATTGCCTTGGTAGATACAGATCGTATTGCCATAGTAGATACAGATCGTATTGCCCTACTAGATACAGATCGTATTGCCTTAGTAGATACAGATCGTATTGCCATAGTAGATACAGATCTACAAAGGCAATAAGAATTCTGTAACTTAGCTGGGTTAACGGTGCAATTTTCGTTAATTAGGGATTAAGTTACCCAACTTTAGGAGTATGTAACCACTTTCGAGTAAAAAGTTAGTACCTGGTAATCTTTGATGCCTCATCGTCATCGCCGTCACCCTCTTCTTCCTTCTTTCGTAAAACATCTGATGACTGAGAGCCCTGTCGATTAACTCGGCTTTTGTGCTACAGAAAGTCTGGTTTAGTTTTCTTTTAAATGTGTCGTTCGCACGTAGGTTGTTGCTCAGAGTTTCATTAAGGCGAGTTAATTGGAAGCAAATCCGATCGTCGAATTTCAAGCATTGGCCATTCGCAACATTCTCTAAGGTGCTAGTGAGTGCAGAACATTGCTTCAGACTTCAGACGAGCGAGTTTAGTCTCCGTTTAGATGAGGGGCACTCCAAACCAATTATTATTTTGCTTTAGAATTAACTATTACCCAAAAATTTCTCTTGAATTCTCATTTATGAAATCCAGTATAGTGTGAACTTTATATCATAGTTTCACTACTAAATAATGAAGTGTCAGGTGTCTCCTTAAATATATAATTAATAAATAAATTGATTAATATTTTTGTGAGTCATTTCTCCTATGTTATTACAACGTAAATCACATTAAATACATTCAATTGATTGCTCCGTTTCATTTTCAAGCCTTTAAAGGTACCGTACCTGCGATGCGAGTTTCACCAGTGCACAAGTGCAGGAACATTTTAATCACGGGTACTCATTAGTGTTATAAGGTTACCCACAGTAGAAGAAACAAGGAAGGGTCAAACAAGTCTTTTTTTCGTCGACCATGTGGCAATGTTGACGTCCTGGCAATGAACCAATAGCAGCGCTCATATTAAACCTGACAACACTGCTAACCCCTGATATGGCACCACTATTGGCCTAACGACATGTCGCAATGGTGACATCAAAAAGTTTGTTGAAAATAAAGCCGTTCTATTGACTAGCCGAGCAAGACGAGGTATATTTTCCCCCGTAGAAATGACCCTACCTTGTTTGAGAAACAATGAAAATATAACATTGAAATGACTTTGGATGTGCTGCCACTCGACCAGTACTTTCAAATGCATTCACCACCCTTATGTGCATTAGTATATTAATAAAATTCCCTTGTTTATTTCTGGTAAATTCTAAGGTTTAACGTCACTCAATGCGAATCTTCTTATCCAATAATACCATTGGTGTTATACATATATATATTTGCTTTTGTGTTCGCGTCTTCCGTTTTCCGACCGTATCTGTGATACGAGTTTCATCAGCGCTCAAGTGCAAGAATATTTTAATCACAGGAAATATTGGGATGGATATATTTGTTTGGCATCCACATCTGGAAAACTTAGTCAAGGAAAATATCGAATTCCGTTATTTTGGACATGCCGTGTACACTACATAGTTACATAATAAACACGACCCGCCCTCGCCAGGGACTGTAGCGACCTCACTGACCGAGTCCACTCTGCCAAGGGTGGTCCACTCTGCCTCATTTATTGAATTATTTTCACCTCATGCTCATACATTTTTACTAACTTTTATCTTCCATTCTTTATTTTTAATGTTTAAAATTTAACATACGGAGAACCTAGGTCGTAAGGGTTTCCATTTTAGAAAACTCGTGAACAATTTTGGATTTTTAGATCGTGCAAATTTTTTCCAAAGACTGTAAGCGAAATAGGAATCCACAATCATTCGAGACAAATTGCTACGAAATGTATGAGTCATCACCCAGAAGACAGCTGAATATTTACCCCAACGATAATTTTACTCCGCAACAACGAAGTTTTATTCAAACTGAGCTAATATTATTGATCAAACCAACTTAAATACCAAAAAAGAATTTTCTTGAATACTGTTTTCCTCTTTTATTATAGAAGTGAAATTGTAATAATATTACCGATTTAATTTCGAGGGCCAGGAAACTGCAAGTAGAACATCTCACGCAGAACTATTAATATCTCTTTAATTATCGCAAATACTCGATAGAATGAAGGAAACTCCTTGCTTTGACTCACAACGTGTTTTATGCACTCAACGTGAGAGTAAATTGATAAACGCTATGCTCTCGGACTTGAAATGCAGCAGCCAAGTTAAAAATTTCACAGCACAAAACTTCCGTGAATATTCCAGCATTCTAATTCGCTCAAAAATGAGCTTTCTTAGTAGAATTTACACCCAACAATAAATGGTTATAATTCATGTTTATTAACACCGTGGAAACTTAAGCTATGCAGTAAATTACACTTGATAATAATAGTCACCGAATCACCAGTGGTTAGAAAAGCTAAAATTGGCGAGNTCACACTCACCCCTTGACTCAACTGAGTAGATGGAGTAATTAAGTAGAGTAGTAGAGTAGATTTTTTCAGAGCCGATGGTATATTGTTTTTGTACTACACTTTATATCGATGGAAGTTTCAAAAGAAAAAGTTATCACTCGACATTTCAAATTTTGTACGTAAGTGTTTAAGCTGATATTTTA
Source organism: Platorchestia sp. MABIK (assembly GCA_014220935.1). Lineage (NCBI taxonomy): Eukaryota > Metazoa > Arthropoda > Malacostraca > Amphipoda > Talitridae > Platorchestia > Platorchestia sp. MABIK. The sequence continues at coordinate 3,647 of JACJUY010015936.1, read as the reverse complement.
AAATCTTGAACAATTTCCCCCCAATTAAAATCTTCTAACACATATTCTGGGCAACTAGCCAGAATATTTTCTGTACAAATGGAGGGAAATTGATATTCAGTACAAATTCGAATGAATTACGATTATATACGTATTGTAGGGTAGAGCTTATTTTTCAGCTTTCAAAAAAATATGCTATCATCTTTTGAAAAGAGTCCACTAGGCCTAAAAATAATAACACCAAAATTTGAGGCAATTCGAAGACCATATAGAGGCTGTCCAGGCATCTTAATATTTTTGAGTCGACCGTTTACCCTAAAATCGAACAAATTTTCAAAATACGTACACGTGTTTTACATAGTGATGGCTATATGGTGGTAATGGCAACCCTGCATAACCTGTGTGTCAGACAGTGAGAAACAAGACAGCAATTCCGGGTGCTAAGAGGCACGGCGTATACAGCATCTTTGTTGCTGCCGCTCTTTTGTACTCTCCAATTTTTGCACTTCACAATGCCAATTTGTTAAGCCTCCCAGAGTTTTTGAAGTACATTGATGAGTTTGGCGTCGAAAGAAGCAGAATTCAATGCTCTACAGCACTGTGGCGCACTTTTTTGAATTTTGTGTCTTAAAAAATGTTCGGTTGCTATTTTATGTATACCTTGTTAATTATTACAATTTTCCCCAAATTAAAAATATATTAGTATATAAAAATCAAATTTTTGCTAATTGTTTCATTTTTACATCTAGGTTTATAAAAGCAATAAGCGTTGCAATAAAAATCTAGCCAATACTTAGTTGCGTTTCGTCATAGCTTCACGAGTCCAGACTGAAGTTTTCTCGCCGAGCATCTGCCTGAGAAGTTTGGCAGTACCAATCTTCCATTTAATCGTGAAGAACATGGTGTGTTTTTCCGCATCCAGAACAAGAAAACTAAAACGATTCGTGAAGCATCCACTGCGGTTGTTCGTCAAGTTCAAGCCCTCTGAGTGGAAGAAGCCCGAATCCCAATTAAACCAGAGCAGCATTCTGTAACAAATTGCAAACTCTGTTCTGAACATGGAAAAACTTGAAGCGTCTCTGGAACGAAAATATTCAAATTCACACCTGCAAGCAAGATTCATTCTTAAATGAATTTGGATAACCTTTCGAAATTACTCATGCCGAAGCATCGCAGAAAATCGAGACTGAAGAGGACAGTCACTTTCTCCTGGCTCTGCGAGAGAAAGAGTGCCTTAGGACCCTGGGATGTCAAGATTTAATTTTGGCAAAGAAGGAGAAAAGAGCTGAGGTGATGGAACTTGGGGAGAAGAAGAAGTTATTGTCATTGATGGAGTGCGAGGCCTCTGCTTCAAAAGCTGTGCTATTCTCAAACAGCAGCAGAAGTGACACTCAAGTAGAATCCACAGCCATTGACGATCATGTTGTGTTCAAAGATAACCAAAATTTGCCAGCCCGAAAAGGGTTCGAGCCGCAAAGAAAGCCGTTACATCGACTCTCGCTGCTGGTCTTGACTGCACCCAAGTTTTAGACAGGAAAGTCACCATGATAATTACTGAGGCGATCAAGAACGCGGAAAGTGACTCGGCTGAGTTCAATATTAACAAGGATTCAATAAGGAGAGAGAAAAATCAAAACCAAGGCAGCTTCTGAAACCAGTCTGCATGAGAAGTTTTCGGCCAACATTCCTCTGACTGTGTTCTGCGATGGAAAGCTTATGACAGACCTGGCCTCGAATTCGCGAGTGGATCATCTGGACATCTTGGTCTCTGGACAAGGGATCAGTCAGCTTCTAGAAGTCCCCAAGATCCCTTCGGCAAACAAGGAGAGTCATGCCCAAGCTGCTGCCGACGCTCTAGACGAGTGGGGGCTCCTGGCAAGATCGCAGCTCTAAACTTTCAATACTACCGTAGTTAACACTAGAATACGAGTAGTGCTTGTGCAATCATTGAGCAGAAGCTAGGGCAGGACCTCCTCCACTTTGCATGTCGACATCGTATGTTGGAACTTCTTCTTGCCGCTGCATTCAAGGGTTGAATGGGTGTTTCATTAAGGCCCGATATACTTCTATTCAACACCAATTATTGCACGCAGTTATATTGATGAAATATATAGCTATTTATATTTAAAATGGGTGTGACATATGTACATGTAGGTATATAAAACATCCATATATTCATTATATTTTCAATAGTTCGCTACTGCGATAATCTCACGCGTAAGATAAAGAGAAGGCTGCCATTGGTGAAATAAACATTATTTCTTATATACTTTTCAGAACATTTAAATTCAATCTGTAACGAATAGTATGATAAGGTACGTTTGAAGAAGTATCTAGTTAAGTAATGAATTATAGTATAAGCAATCGAAATGTGTTTCATGAACAGTTGTGGGCAAGCTTTGAGCGAAGAGAGGATGTGAGAGATGTGGACAGGCCTGGTGCGTGGGAGCATAGGTCATCACGTCCATTTGTGTCTCTACTCTTTGGCTATCGGCTTTGGCCATTGAAATGTCTCGTAACTAGATAAAAACATGAGAGGGAAGCAGTCTCTCCAGCTCGCATATTGGTTTTCTAAAAAGTGAGGAACGAAAATTTTACTTGAGAAAACTTTCAGCATTTGAGGTTAGAGTATGCCCACAATGTCTGAATGAGAGACGCAAAAGGACCTGTATACAGTAGGGTGGAGCGTTTTTTCAACTTTTTGGCGTTCGCTTTTACAATAGAGTGGAAAAGTTGTGGAAGTGCATAGAAACGATGTGTGCAAAATTTTAGACTCCTAGGTTGATTCCTTCATGATTCGAGGGTCGCTTGAAAGATTCACAAATTGGAAAAAAATAGCAGATATATGAAAAATTCCCCAAAAATCCATTTAACATTCTCAGAGGTCGAAATAAGTAAAATCATCATAACAAAGTCTTTAGAATATATGTTCCAGGTTTCAAAGCTCTATCTTATCATCTTCATTATTCGAGGGTCATAAGAAAATTTCATAAATATAAGGAAAAAGCATATATTTGAAAATTTGCCTAAAATAAAATTTTGGGTACTTAGGGGTCGCAATAGGTAAAAACCATCATTTAAACATCTCTAGAATATAGGTTTCAAATTTTAGAGCTATAACCTATCATCTTCATTATTCGAGGGTCTCTCCAATAAAGCCTAATTTTTCCATGTTTATGATATTTCCATAATGTTCAAATAAAGAATCAGCATATGTTTTACTTAAGAATACTGAATATGACCCTTTTAGGGAACAATACTTTTTCCATCTACTCCTTATCACTCTTTATTTTCATGCTACAGAGAACAGGAAATGAACTTATGAGGAGTCAAGCAAGCACATCGAGGGGAATTCCTGCTTCTCAAAGCAGCATCGGAGTTGAAGATCAAGCCTTACCCGATTCTTCTACTGAATCTTCCTCTGACAGCAGCTCATCTGATTATGAACCGAGTTCTAGCACAAGAGACGTATTGAGAGAACAGAGACCAATTCAGCATTGGAAATGAAATCCTTGGCCATACTCTCTGATAAGACTGGTATGTCAGACCGTGCTGCTGCTACCAATGCAACTGTTGTTTTACAAGGAGCTAATGTGGTTGGCGAGAAAGATGAAGGCATTATTATTGACAGACACCAGATTAGGAGAGCCAGGAAAGAGTTCGACAAG
>JACJUY010015934.1:0-11990 GCA_014220935.1 Platorchestia sp. MABIK | reverse complement strand
TAGAGGACATTTCTCCAGCATTCAGCCAAACTTTTTGATTGATTCGCACCAAAGAAAATAAAACGCTACTGTGAAATCTGTTGGTAGTAGGATTGACTCAAGGCTTAAACTTAGGACTACCAAAAAGTGCTATTTCGCGTACACCAAAAGCACACAACCAAAGCTGAAAAGTTCCTCCACTTTTAAGAGCTTTCACGTTGACAAATGGTAAATCAACCAGCATGAACACGACTGTAGCACCCACAGTACCAAGCAGCACAAATTTCAAGCCTAGAAGAATTCTCAAGGCAAAAATTGCGCGGTACATCAACATACAAGACCAAATACGAACCAAAAGTTGCTAAGTGGGTAGAAATATAACTTCAGGAAATTAGGATGGAAGTTTGGAAGCACTTTAAAACAAGACTTGGGAAGTTAGACGGAAGTTTGGGGTGAGAATCAACACATGGAATGATAACGGTAACAGGTGTTCCGTGTTGCAACGCTTGTGGCAGGAATAGTTTATTGTAACACTTGACGTCAAGAAAGATCGTAACGGAAATTTCCTTCATTATCATGAATAAATTGAGTTATTTAGGAATATTTACATCCGACTTTGACTGTTTTCAACTCTCGAACGCAAATGCTTATGCGCAAAAGACTATAAACAGCTATTTTAACAACTTTTTCGTTTATTCTTATTCGTCAACAATGACAGGAATCATTGCACGAATTCAATTTTAACTTCCATTTACTTGGAACAACCTAATACAAATTGGCTCTTTAAATTAGGGTGCCCGCCATTTTAATTTGATTCTGTGGGTTCTACGAGTTCGATTTGCACACATCATTGCACGCAAGCATACACACACGCATACACATGTCAACAAGCGACAGAAAGTGCTTAAATTTGAGTAGTCTCTCAACACATTCACTTCTTCCCTCAACTCAGAATAGTGTCGTTCTAATGTCTTATATGTGCGCCGCACATCTTGTCTGTATCTGGATGCCCCTATATAAGCCGCACTTGCCGAGGCTTAGACGCTCATTCGTTCATCTTCTTGTACTCTGCTAACACCTGTCTCAATAAACCCCGTCCAACGCCAATTGTGTTTTCTGCCCCGTATATTGGTGGCCAGATAGGTTTGAACTAAACTCACGCTCGCGGAATCGTGTAATATTTATTGAGTGGATTCCAAGTGTCCAAGCACTGACATACAAGGCGAATATTTACATTTTGTGATCGGTTGTTGCATGTTAAACTGCTGTCAGGGCTAATAAATGCTCTAAAACGAGGAAGGCTTTCAAAGTTATTCAGAGTAAAAGTTTTGTTAATAAGAGTAAAAGTTTTGTAAAGGTTTGTGGGTATAAATAATTTTTACATGTTTAAGCACCTGGTGCTGAATTTCAGGACATGGTCCCTTTTGTGCATGAGTAATTTTAGAAGCGGATACCTCGGTGGTATGTTGTGAACGTTTTAGAGTTATTATTTTCAAATGATTTAGTACGATCGGAATGGTATTCAATTTTTGAGCTAACAAAAGCTAGAGCTTTAGTTAAATTCATGGATTCCTATAGTCTGTGGGCTCAATATTATCCAATGAACACGTGTGTGTCACAAATAGATCACTGTGGGTTGAATGTTATCCAATGAACTCGTGTGTGTCACAAATAGATCACTGTGGGTTGAATGTGATCCAATGAACTCGAGTGTGTCACAAATAGATCACTGTGGGTTGAATGTTATCCAATGAACTCGTGTGTGTCACAAATAGATCACTGTGGGTTGAATGTTATCCAATGAACTCGTGTGTATCACAAATAGATCACTGTTTTGAATATTATTCAGTGAACACGTGTATGTCCAAAATAGATCAAAGAGAACCTCTTCAAGATTGACGCTATTGTTCCTACAGTAGCGTCGGATAACGGTAGCATCATTTAATTTTCCATTTATAGAATCTATCAAGAAATACCGCCGAGACGAAAATTGTTTGATCTGTTATACTGAGGCTCAGTTTTCACATCATGGTGTAGCTGATACTCTTGCCGTGTAGTTTGTGTCTCAAAGAATAAAAGACAAGGTTTTAAATGTCGGAGCACGGACAAAAATAAAAATTTGATTAACTATGGTGGAAAATTTCGCCTTAACATTTTGACACAAGTTGTTCAAACTGACATTAACGGAGATTGGAGATTTTTGGCTTATTATTGAGCCTCGCATAGCAATAACTATCGCCTAATATTTGTGTTTCATGAATTCACCATTGAGAACCCATCTTATAACAATTTTTCAAGACATCGTCTAAATTAAGCTTTCAAGTCCCTGTGCACAATCCAGTGTCTTTTTGGCAAATTACTTTCTACTTGTAGGTACCATGAAGCGCCAGATTGGGCACACCTTAACTTCGTCCCCGCTTCTACGTCCTACATTAGTGTGATCATGACTAAATTGTGCCATCATTTCTATGAAAAGAGGACTCCTATCACATCGAGTGAGCGCCCTCGAAAAACTCTATGTTTAAATTAGCCATGAAAGCTTTGGTTGGGGCGATTTTGGCTGCATTGCTTATCGTTGAATGCGGGACCGAACTGGTGGCGTGCACATCGTCTGCTCTAACTGTGTGTGCGTAGGTAAACTTGGGTAGGGCTTGCTTGTTTGGGTCAGATCATGGAAGCTGGTCCAGAGGTGCAATTGACCGCGTTATAATGATCCAGCAGAGCCGAGTTTCCCGAGGAAACGCACCTCTCGAGCGGCTAAAAGAACACTAGAAGTCACACTCCAATTGCCGTTTCACCAGGGAAGCGAGCCGACTGGATGGCATGGGACGTTATCCCTGAGAACGTCTTGTGAGCTTCGTTTTTTTCCTTCACCCCTCAAACCTTGGAAGCTACACTCTGGCGTTCATAAACGAGACTTCGGGGCATGAGCAATAACTCCAAAAGCTACCATGGTTTCATTATCTCTAAGCATCTCGTGGAGGAAAATTTGTTCATTTTACCTTATATATACAGGAAAATGGATGGTTTCTGCGGTTAGTTAAGAAAGTTGTGTTTCTGCGTAATGCACATATTTGTTACCTTAAGGGAGTTATTGTTTACCATGTTTGTATTACATTTTTTGCGAAATATTTGTCTATGACAATCTATTAATTATTTCGTTCGTAATTTCGCGTGTTTGTTTTCGCAAGATTATTTACAAAGTGCTCTGAAAACCCAAAGGTTTGAATTGAAATTCATGATAAACGCAGTACATTAGAGGTTGTCTGGTATTATCAGACGACTTTTCAATTTCGTTTAAATGTTCTGAGAAATACGTTTGACTGAATTTAAGGTGATTTCCTAATTACTTCCCGTCTGCAATCTGTAGAATTTCCTTAACTTTTCATCCAGGAGTGATTAAAAACTCAAATTTTAAAATATTTAAAGCGTGATTGCATTTTCAAATGAAAATATTTCAGATTTTTAACAAAAGCCCTTTCTAACCATAAAAATGAATATCCTGGGATTCTGTTTTTCTGGCGTTAATGCCTGTTCTACCTCAAACAGTTAGAATGAAAACCATTATGTTCCAGTTCTATGGAAAGTTCAGCTAGAACGACTCGCCGGAAAGCACCGTCTCCTCTAAAGTCTCGTTTCTCTCTTAGAAATCGAGACTCTTTTACCGATTCCACGATGAGAATAAGACGTCTGAAAGCTTCCGAAAATTCTAGCACTCGGCTGCAGTTTTCGGTGGTAGCTCCTTCTCTACACATGATGTCTACCATCTCTGTTTCCTGTGAGTGTTTGCTCCAGGCTTCTTGATCGGACTTCACTTTGAGAACCAACATAAATTGCCGGCCAACGACGCTATATAAGTCAATGTAATCCTCTCGAAGGTCCATCTGACCCCATAACGAAGCTCTCTTTCCTTGGGAACATTCAATGCAAAGCGAGAAGTGATGACGCATTTTAGTTCAGAACCAGAGAGACATCGGAGAGATGACGCATGAATTTCTTCATCCTTCAAATCGTACATTGTTTTCTTTCGCTGCAATAAACTTCATGTTATGGGGAATTTATTGAGCAACTAATTCCAGTCACGATATCGTGTTGCTGACCTGGCCTGTAAAGAAACCCATAAAGCCCAGACTGAGTGCAGTGAAGCCCATCTGCGATGGAGGGCGACCTTCGGTTTTCCATCCTTGAGTCAAACGCTTTTTATCTTAATTTGATAAGTTTACATTTATTACCTAATTATTCTTCTTTAATGGATCAGACGTACGCGTACGTGTGAGTTGGAATCATGTAAGACATCTTTTGGACTTAGCATGGCTTTAGTTCAGTATTGAGCAAGATTTCCAGTTCCAAATGATGTTTACATTTACAAGTTTAAGTGCTCAGTTTGGAATTTCCGGTTCGCTTTTGAAGAACGGAATGATTTTTAGCAATTTTTGAAGAGACCATACTGTATGTCAAAAATTCTGCCCAAGTAATGGTGCATTACGTATTTCAGATAACTTTAGAAACAACCTTTGTTTCCCAGAGCGATTTGAACTCTCTTTACAAATCGCTTTTAATTCTAGCATTCAATTATTCTACCCCTTGATGGAGTGACTCGAAACGTAGGTCGGCAGCAAGGAATTGCAAAAATGATTCTGATACGGACAAATTAATTCGTCACATAGATGTGGAACGCGAAGATATATTTTTGAGATACACCTTTTATTTGAATTTTTTACCATTGTAGATCCAGGGTTTGACTCTCAAACCTAAGATAAAATAACAATTTATAATCATCTGAAGGAATATACTCACATACATTTGAAAATGCGCTAAAGCATAAGCGTTCTATTAATTTTCAATCTCAGGCTTGAAAATTTCACTTTACGTTGCGAGGTGTAAATGAAATATGCCGTATGATGAAATTGCGCAGTCATGGGCATACTAATTTCACGTCTTGGTGCTGCAGCTTCTTCGGAACTAAGCTGCTCAGATGATGTTTCTGACGAGTAATCCAACTACTTCTCTTGAAGTTTGTGCAATGGCTATTTTCAAAACATTATTAATTTTTTTACAGAATGCAAATATTTCTTGATTATGTTATGGTCTAAAGCACTAATTGTGTTTTAGAATGATTACCAAGTTTCTGACGAAATTCCTAACGTTTGGATTTATTCAGATAAAAATGAAACTTAAAGACTCCTCAATATCTGGTAACACTGCGAGGGGAACAAAAACTGATTGGTCTTTATGGTCTAACCATACATGGAAAAAGACTCAACATGACGACTGTGTTTAGAAAACGGACGATCTCACGATCGTGCTTTTGTGTGTCTGTGGAGTTGCGGCTTTGCCTTCTGTTCAAAACTTCAGTTCTGTCTCTTTTTGGCATTGAAATGAATGCATTAAGCAATTTATAAAAGGCTTTTGCACGTGTTTCTTCGAATTTGCGCTTTTTGTCTTCCGCTCCCGACACTTCGATACGGTCTCTTTCAGCTGTTGAAATGAATGCACTAAACAATTTATAAACGGCTTTTGTAGGTGTTTCATCGAAGTTGCTGTTTTGTCTTTCGCTCCCGATACTTCGATTCGGTCTCTTTAAGGAATTGAGATGCATGAGCCAAAAAATTCATAAATGCTGATCTTAAGCGGTTGAGGCTACACGTTTCGTTATTCTGGTACTGTAATTATGTAAATGGAAACGCAGCGCACTGGCAAATGAAACTCATTTCAATTTCTTTCTGCGGATTTGCTTGATTCGCAACTCATTACATTATGCTGCACCTTCCATAGCAAGCGATATCGAACAATTCTGACTCCTTCTTTCTCAATCATTTGTTATGTTTCAAAGGTTTCCTTCTGTTTAATTTTCAAAAGTTTTTTTTCAATACATGTTTAAGGAAACTTGAAACAAATAAATAGTGTTAGACTTCGCACCCAATTCTAAAATTTTTTTCACATGGCTTCTGAAGGCTATAGTTACGATATCTTTTCCAACCCTGTAAACTTTGAGATTAAGTCTATAGACATTTCCTTCAAGGATAAATTAGAGAACACGTAATGACTAAAAGTCTCTCGACTTTGTTTACTCGGTAACTGTTCTACTAATTCCTGTTCTATTAATTAATTTATGTTTCTTACGTCTGTTAGTCCTTTAGTAATTAATAGAAGGACATGTAGTGGGCACGAGTGCCAATAAATGGAGATTATATGAGCATCATTGCACATGAAAAATAGAATGTTTCCTTACGTCACTTGGTAATTCAAATTTCTTTGAGATGTGAATGAATTTGATAGGGGTTTGATATAAGGATAGTGTTCGATGAATTGAAAATTAGATAAGGCAGAAAGAAGATTGCAATCAATCTCGTGAGGGAGAAAACATGACATGCAAAACGCTTCTCAGTCTTCAAATCTTTTCTCTACTTTTTGTCGTTTCTCAACTGATCAACACAATTTTGCCACACGTTATGAGGTTCTAAAAATGACCGTAAATTTGATACGAGTCACTGCTGCAACGCGCTGACGCTTGGCGCAGCAGCTCATTAATTCATTAACCAAGAAGCTATGGGACACACCGAAGCTCGCAATCGCGTCCCTTCCTCGTACTTTCTTTGATCAAAGTTCCTCGAAACTCGTCTTGATCCGCAGCTCACCACATGCACCTATACATCATCGAATGTGCCTTTGGAACTGCGGGTAAAACAAAACTCAATCTTTTACTCACACACAAATATTTTAAATGTCTTCCTCGTTTTTCTGTTATCCCAAGGGGAGAAACTTGCGCATCAGTCTCCCGGTGAAAACATTCTTCAATGCTCTACTCGAACTCCCCGAAAAATGTCCCGGTCGGGCCTTTAATTAATATTTCGAGCAGACGATGGAATCCGCAATTCTGGGAACTGAAAAGACAGTCTTTCTTTATGCTTGTCGTTGGTGGGCTCGAAACATAGCAGGGCGGATAGTTGGCCGAGCGAATGCTGGATGCGAGGTTCACCCTTCAAAGACTCTGGCATTGATTTGGTATTCAATTCTCGTCGCTCGTCCCAACAACGCAGATGAGACACGCTTTTTTAATTAGCGTCGGTCGATGATTAACTGGAGGACCATCAAGTGCAGTCTATAATAGCTCCTGCTCGCTCTGGAAAAGAACGTTTAGTCCCCGATTATTGGTGAGCACGTATGTTTGCAGATAACCTTACCGTATGTTTATTTTTAACCATGTTTTTGTACATTGCTGACTTCAATATTTATTAAGGCCAAATGATTGGTGAACCATCATTTCCGGATAATTGTAGCAACTTAATGAATTAGGTCTTAACTTTCTTTGAACATTTATGAAGGCTATATGGTGACCAATCATTTCAGGACANATGTGAAGCAGTGTTTGTTCGAAGCAGCTGTAGACCTGCAGAATGATGTTGGTTCAAAGGACACCAAGAACGATGTTTCACCTAGAATTGTGTTAAATTGATTTTAAAAGAAATAGGTGGCTTTTCCACACATCATCACTTACGTGCACGTATACATACACACATACATGTCTGAAAATATTCAACGATAAATTAATTGCTCAAAGCTAAAAATGTCGGTCGTTGTGATTTGTAATTAGTTATTGTCTTAATGAGCGAGAACTTATTTTGACTGTTTCAATTTTGCGTAGGTTATCAACACAGACCACTCAGAACGAAAAAATACACAGAGTTATTGATTGTTAATGTGAATATCTGATATTAGCGTAGAAAGTTATAGTTCAATATTATTTAAAAAAATGGAGTTTGGTGTCAATTTGCGAAACGTCGCACGACAGCTATTATTTTTAAATCGTTTTAGCTCGAATATTGACCAAATCGCTGTGTAAACACGCTTCCCTGCGTTTTTGCCTCGCCTTGAAATATTTTACAACACTGTGAATTTTCCCTCCTTCTCCTAAAACCCAGTATTTAAAAATTAACCTTTGTGACTCAAATAAAATGAGAATGACTGCAGTCTTCCGCTCATGTGGCTTTATGATGTTTTCTTAAAGTTAGTTATTTACAGGTGTTTTATATCATTCCATAGCTCTTCTATATCATTCCATACTTCTTCTATATCATTCCATAGTTCTTATACATCATTCCACAGTTCTTCTATATCATTCCATAGTCCTTCTATATCATTCCATAGTCCTTCTATTTCATTCCATTGTTCTTTTATTTCATTCCATAGTTCTTCTACATCATTCCATTGTTCTTCTAGATCATTCCATACTTCTTCCATGTCATTCCATATTACTTCTATTTTATTCCACAGTTCTTCTATATCATTCCATAGTTCTATATTATTCCACAGTTCTTCTATATCATTCCATAGTTCTTCTATATTATTCCACAGTTCTTCTGTATCATTCCATAGTCCTTCTATATCATTCCATAGTCCTTCTATTTCATTCCATTGTTCTTTTATTTCATTCCATAGTTCTTCTACATCATTCCATTGTTCTTCTAGATCATTCCATACTTCTTCCATGTCATTTCATATTACTTCTATTTTATTCCACAGTTCTTATACATCATTCCATAGTTCTATATTATTCCACAGTTCTTCTATATCATTCCATAGTTCTTCTATATTATTCCACAGTTCTTCTGTATCATTCCATAGTTCTTCGACACTATTCCATATTTTTTCTATATCATTCCATTATTCTTCTACATCATTTCATAGATCTTCTATATCATTCCATAGTTCTTCTATATCATTCCATTATTCTTCTATGATATATTATTCGATTACAATTTACTCTGTTGTCTGAATCAAATTTCAAATGATGGTTTAGTTCCGACGCTCTTCCGCACGGGGCAAGCCACGCTGGCTTGTAACTGACGGGATAACAAAAATTCAAGAGCGAGAGAATAAAGCTGCCTACTTTTAATTGAAATATACTCCTCACAAACAAGAGTTATATTTGATTTTGATGTGCTGTGCTTCTTCTTATTTGTAATTCATTCCTCACAAATAATTGCATTCCACAGTGATGACCGCGTTTCTTTTTATTTGTTATTAATTCCCCACAAACAACTACATTCCACGTAGTTGAGTCGCATTTCTTTCTTTTTGTTATATTGATTTGAAGAATATATTTGGCTCCGATACATGCTATGCTTTAAAACTGTTATGAACGACGATGGATGAATGAAGTATACATCTGGCAATCTTATGAATACATCCCCAACGCGAGAACAAATACAAACAAGTTTGAGAAAACTGCCTTGTGGAAAGGTCTTGTTCCCTCCCTGATTGTTGCAGGGATTCAGAGTGTCACTCATATTCTGTCTGGAGGCCCGTGTGACCAGAGTAGCTGTCCAAGTGACTTTTATATGAACTTGGACCTGGGAACTTGTGGGAAATAAGGACATCTATGTTTTTAGGGCCTTTGCTAAGCTGACACGCGTTCTCGGGTCTCGGACAGTTCAGTCAGTCGAAGTTTGATGCTTGATGCAGGTTGTTTTGCTTGTGATTTCAAAATAAACTTTGACAGCTGGAAATAAATGCTCAACGCTTATGGGAAAACACGGTATTTTACTTCTAATAATAATTACATCGATGCTAGATGCATTTTTACCTATTATTTCAAAATAGACTTTGGCAGCTGTAAATAGNCCCGCCCTGATTGTTGCAGGGATTCAGAGTGTCACTCATATTCTGTCTGGAGGCCCGTGTGACCAGAGTAGCTCTCCAAGTGACTTTCATACGAACTTGGACCTGGGAACTTGGGGGAAATAAGGACATCTATGTTTTTAGGGCCTTTGTTAAGCTGACACCGTTCTCGGGTCTCGGACAGTTCAGTCAGTCGAAGTTTGATGCTTGATGCAGGTTTTTTACTTGTGATTTCAAAATAAACTTTGACAGCGGGAAATAAATGCTCAACGCTTATGGGAAAACACGGTATTTAACTTCCAATTATAATTATATCGATGCTAGATGCATTTTTTGCTTGTGATTTCAAAATAAACTTTGACAGCTAGAAATAAATGCTCAACGCTTATGGGAAAACACGGTATTTAACTTCTAATAATAATTATATCGATGCTAGATGCATTTTTTAATTGTTATATATAGACTTGTTATATATTGTTATATATAGACTCAAAATAGACTTTGGCAGCTGGAAATAGATGCGCATGGTTGCTGACGGGGAAACACGGCATTTTACATCTAATAATAATTATATTAATGAGAGATACATTTTTTTCGTTGTTTCAAAATAGGCTTTGAGCGCTGGAATCAGATGTACTACACAGCTGAAAGGAAAAGAAATTTTCATCCCAACAATAATGATACATGTTAATGTTACTAAAGTGACAAAAAATGATTTTCATAAAATTTTGCAAGTTTTTATAAATTTTGCTGATGAATTTATTGCTACGATTAGATGAATACGATGAATTTCCCTGAAATTTTGCATGGATGATAATAATAACAAACTGAATTAAACTGAAACCTCACAATGGGAGAATTTCAATAGCGCTTTGTTCGAAAATTTAAAAATACATTTGCAGAATCAATTGCTTAAAAAGTTGAAAAGTTTTTAAACTCAATTGGTTGTGTGTTCACTTCATTAACGAGAGTCGAAACTACCCTGAATAGGAAATTTGAGTACGTATAAAACATTAAAGTCTTTTTCAGTGTCGCAAGAACCGACTTCTCCTCTCGTACACACTGCTCCTCTCATACACACTGCTCCTCTCATACACACTGCTCCTCTCATACACACTGCTCCTCTCATACACACTGCTCCTCTCATACACACTACTCCTCTCATACACACTGCCACTCTCATACACACTGCTACTCTCATACACACTGCTCCTCTCATACACACTACACCTCTCGTACTTATGGAGAAGCTACAATCACTTCGAATCCTTCTCATCTGCTTACTATTGTAGGTTTATACATTGTGTAAATATAAGCACGGAGAATGAGTTCAGCGCAAAGAACGTCTACCGAAATAGTAGAGATCATCGAGTGTGATTGCATTCCTTTTTCTTGCCGGTTTTTTATTACGTGTTAGATTCCGTAAATAATATCGTTTATGAGAAATGTAGTAACTGATATCTTCCTACCTGAAAGAGAAAATCACGTTTTCCACAACTGCTTTCCTAATGCTATGCTCTCGAACGAAAATAAACGGGTTTTGTGAAAAGTTCGGAGAGCTATGAAAGCGAAGCATTGCACAAATCTTTAACATTGATGGAATGAGGAGAAGTGCTCTGAAGAATTACCTGATCAGATGGAAATTAGTGCGAAAGAACCACAGGTTCTAAACGAACAGTTCACAAAGTGCGCGAAAACCTAATTTTCAGTTCATTTTAAACGAGAGATACACGCCTCATTAAGGATGTAGACTTTCTGAGCAGGGACGAAAGAGAGCAGGCATTGCGTTGGAATCTTCATTAAAACGCTGTGTTTGATCAAGTGGAAGGGTAAACAGGAGTGTAATTTCAGTGGCGGCTTTCAGTTTCTTTTCATCAAAGGAGGATAAAGAAGGCCCGTCTTGCCCGCGTGACGGTCAGGCGCCGCTGTTAATTTGTGTTTGCGGAGTGACGGCCTGCGGGAGAGGGTCTACCTGAGAATATTTAGCACGTTTCCTCGCGGTCTGATTCCTCAGAACAATCCTAATTGTGATCTTCGCCTCGCCACTTTGACTTGTAATCATACGCTACATGTAGTTTGTATTCTGCTCAGGTCCTTTGCAAAGGAGAATTGTGGTGTTTGACAGCACGGAAGTAAGATTGCGACTAGGGTTCTGTTCTTCCTGGTTTTGCGCAACATCGTTTGTGGTTTGCAAGGATGCCGTAATGTTGTGCGAGATTCAAGTTTGAGTTTCTCGGTTGCGTTTTGCGGACACACTCGTAATTTGGTGATAAGGTCACGAAGAAATGAGTTTCCTGGCATATTATGTTTCTGAAATTTAATGCACTTTGCTGCCAATTAAACTTTGATGAGCATTTCCTCATTGGAAGGAAGAAGATTGAAGCTCAATG
>JACJUY010015927.1:0-10096 GCA_014220935.1 Platorchestia sp. MABIK | reverse complement strand
ATCTATTACCTCGCGCAGGTGGGTGCTCAGATCTATTACCTCGCGCAGGTGGGTTCTCAGATCTATTACCTCGCGCAGGTGGGTTCTCAGATCTATTACCTCGCGCAGGTGG
Source organism: Platorchestia sp. MABIK (assembly GCA_014220935.1). NCBI lineage: Eukaryota > Metazoa > Arthropoda > Malacostraca > Amphipoda > Talitridae > Platorchestia > Platorchestia sp. MABIK. Next base: position 9,984 of record JACJUY010015927.1, on the reverse strand, counting down.
GTGCTCAGATCTATTACCTCGCGCAGGTGGGTGCTCAGATCTATAACCTCGCGCAGGTGGGTGCTCAGATCTATTACCTCGCGCATGTGGGTGCTGGTGACTGCTGTCGTGTGGTAGGTGATGGCTACTGCCGCGTGGAAGTAGGTAATGATGTCTCTGTGAACTGGTCATCTTGAAAATAATCCTGTTTCATATTTCCAATTGGTTGATTCTTAAGGAATATCACGCGTGTGATAAAAAAAGAACCAACGTAAAAATGAACGTTTTCACATTGGTTCTCATTTTTATACTTCCATTTCGACAGAAATAAAATATCGACCAGCTATTAAATCACTGCCCTTCATTCTTTCCTTGTGTTGACGTCACAACAAAGCTAAGGCTTTTCTTTCACCATTGTAACCCGAACGCCTCAGAATATTTTAATGCCCTTTACCTCCACTCTATTTCTTGCAAATCAGAGTACACATCACCCCAACGCTATCGCAAATCACACTTCGCCGCAACACGATCTCTCGCAAATCAGAGTACACTTCACTCCCCACTCTATCTCTCGTAAATCACACTTCACCTCCCTTTCACCCCGGCCAATCGGGATGCCCTTCACCCCAACACCATCTCTCGTAAATGACATTTTACCCCTTCGGGATTTTAGATCGGGATCGCGATGTCGCCGCTGTCGAACAACTCGCTGTTCCTGAACTACCACCGCAACCCGCTGCCGGAGTACCTGGCGCGCGGGCTGCTCATCTCGCTGTCCTCGGACGACCCGCTCCAGTTCCACTTCACGAAGGAGCCGCTCATGGAGGAGTACTCCATCGCCACGCAGGTCTGGAAGCTCTCGCAGACCGACATGTGCGAGCTCGCCCGCAACTCCGTCCTCATGAGTGGCTTCGAGCATGAGGTGAGTGCTGCGGGCTCGTGAGAGTGGCGCGGGTATGTGAGGGGTGGTATCGCAATGTGAGGGGTGATATCGGTATGTGAGGGGTGATTTCGGTATGATGTGAGGGTGGTATGGGTACGTGAGGATGGTATGGGTACGTGAGGGTGGTATGGGTACGTGAGGGTGGTATGGGTACGTGAGGGTGGTATGGGTACGTGAGGGTGGTATGGGTACGTGAACCCGGGTGGTATGGGTACGTGAGGGTGGTATGGGTACGTGAGGGTGGTATGGGTAAGTGAGGGGTGGTATCGGTATGATGTGAGGGTGGCATGGGTACGTAAAATGAGTGGCTTCGAGCATGAGGTGAGTGGCACGATTACGTGAGGTGGTATGGGGTACTTGAGTGGCATGGGTATGTGAGGCGGGTAGGTCAGTGATTAAGGATGTTTCAGGAGGGAGTATTAAGAGTATTTTATGCATTGGGGCTTCTACGCACAGGTGGCACTTGCAACCGAAAAATTGGGTTAGGAAGAGTTAGATGACAATTTATCTGTTACAACTGGATGGTGTGTGAAGTTGTGTTCTAGTAGTGACACATTGCCCTAAGCTGAGACTTGGATGTCACTCCTTATTCAAGAGAAGATGAATCGAGCTGTATAGGATTAGGTGGCTCTTCGTTTCATTTACATTAACAGTTTCATTATGACACAAGGTGCCCTCCAAAAATCTAATTATCCTTTGACTTACAACTAGTGCATTTATTGTCCCTGTTTCGTGTGCGTGAAAGTTTTTTGTGACATTTAACTTTCTTAAATTTAATGTTCTTTACTTTGATTTAACCCATAGGACTTGAACCAATGTCAATAATCACATCAAAATAAAACACAGAAGGACTGGACAGTCAGAGAGTGAGTACATTTTTAGGAGCATCAGTGTCCGCTCTTTTGCCTTCGAAATATTACCTCGTTCCTCACTTATATTTACATAACCTCTTCCTTGTTGTAATGAACGCTACCTCGCGATTAAAATTTCACCTCTCCCCTCACTTTGACTAACGTACCCCACCCCTAACTTTGAATAAGATAACCCTCTCTTAACCCTCACTCTGAATAACACAACCCTTTTTAGCCTCCTTCTTTTTGACTAACATTACCCCTTTAACCCTTATAACCCTCACTTCGAAGTACCTAACCCCCTTTAATAAACCTCCCCCCCTCCTTTACCACCTCCGCAGCTGAAGCGGTTCTGGGCGGGTCCGAACTACACACGCGAGGGCGTCGCTGGCAACGACATCAAGCGCACCAACGTGCCCAACATCCGCGTCGCCTACAGGTAGCGTGGGGAGGTCGTGCTTACAGGGGGCAGGTCATACTTACATGGGGGCAGGTCATGCGTACAGGGGGAGCAGATTATGCTCTTCCAGAGGGGCAGGTCATGACCGCCCCGAAATACAGGAACGAACCACTAATGTTACTGGTGTAAAGAAACTCTCAAGAATTACGTATTTGATTTTTTTTAACAGAACATTCAGTGAATCGCGTATTTTATTTTTAGAATGGAATGCTCAATGAATCATGAATTTTATTTCTGAAGCGAAATAGGTAGTTTCAGTTCACACGCAGTAATACGGGTGGTAAATACAATGTCAAGTGTGTGGGGTGTGTGAGCAAGTAAACTTGGTCGTCAAAAACCATTTGAAATTAATGTGATCCATATAGTTCATTGCTGCCTCTAGTTAGCTGAATCCCTTCAGGAATTAGCACTCCCAGGGGGAAAATGTGAGGTCCCAAACTGAGAGCTGGGTAGGAACAATCACTGCTGTCCTGTTTTTCAGCCCTACTGCTTCGTCTTTTACTTTGCTTCCTGAAATTCTTTCTCAAATTCCTGTTTCCACGCCCCTTGTGCATAGATTCCGCATTCCCTAATCTCCATACTAAATAGTGCCATTCTTCTTCTTCTCTTTGTAACGCGCTCTTAAACAAAAAATGTGAGGTCCCTTGACAAGGGACTGAGGTCCCTTGACTTGACCTTGACTTTGTGAGGTCCCTTGACTGTGAAGGTCCCTTGTCCAATAAATTTTTTTTTTGTTTCATGAACGACTATCTTTTTCCGATTCATTTGCTGTCATGTTTTTCAGCACCTGCGTTTTTTTCTTCATCTTTAACTTTGCTCCATGAACTTTCTTCTTAATTTACCTTTTCTATGCCCAAGGGATCTTGTGTGGGAACGCACCTAGAGCGTAAATGGCCCATTTTTAACTCCAAACTAAATGGTGATTTCCTCCTTCCCCCGAATACCATCATTGTGGGTCAAGGAGTCTTGAACTATCGCATCTGATTTGTAGATGGTAGCGCAGATTCTGGCTTTGGTGTGATGACATGGCGTGTTGATTGACGCAAGATGAATATATTTATTGTTCTAAATATCAATTAATAACAGCCTAAGTTACAATCAACATGCATTAAGCAGAGGTATGATTATGATGAATTAATCAAAAGTATGATCATGATGAATTATAATCAACATGCATTAAGCAGAGAAATGATTATAATGAATTATAATCCACATGAATTGAGCAGAGGTATGATTCTGATGATTTAGTCAAAGGTACGATCATAATGAATTACATACAATCAACATGCATTAAGCAGAGAAATGATTATAATGAATTATAATACACATGAATTAAGCAGAGGTATGATTATGATATGCCAAGCAGAGGCATGATCACAACGAACTACACTGAGCATGAACTAACGCGCTGCAGGTACGAGACGCTGGAGGAGGAGCTGACGAACATTTTCAGCCACATGGAGCGGCCGGACACCAAGGCTGCCTCCCCCACCAAGTCCACCGCCTCCCAGCACGTGCAGACCGACGAGCAAATCGCGTGCCTGGTCAACGGGGTCAAGTGAAGCGGCACGTGGGGGTCAACGGGGTCAAGTGAAACGGCACGTGGGGGTCAACAGGGTCAAGTGAAGCGGTACGTGGGGGTCAACGGGGTCAAGTGAAGCGACACGTGGGGGTCAACGGAGTCAAGTGAAGCGGCACGTGGGAGTCAACGGGGTCAAGTGAAGCGACACGTGGGGGTCAACGGGGTCAAGTGAAGCGGCACGTGGAGGTCAGCATGACTCGTGAGGGTCACAGTGTTGCATGTTGCTAGCTAAACCTTAGAAACATATTATAGAAATGAACATTTTTGCATGTGTGGATTGAAATAGGCTAGTGAATGTCGTGCGTTAGTAATTAAGAAACTCGGGATTTATATGTCTAGTGAATATGTCAGTCCATTCAATAATTTAAGATATTTATGTGGTGGTTTTCGTAGATTGTTGAATAATGTTTTCCACGTGACAAGCTCGTAGTCGTGAATTAGAATCTTAACTCGTAGTGATGTGGTCACTAAACTGGGTAGCTCGTTGTAGCCTTGGGGGCGGTGAGCTTTGACGGAGCGCATCCGCATTGTGGGCCTTCGGAGGCGGTCTTGCTGGTGATTGTGTAGGTGGGTAGTGATTGTGTAGGTGGGTGATTGTGTAGGTGGAGTGGTGATTGTTTAGGTGGGGTGGTGATTGTTTAGGTGGGGTGGTGATTGTTTAGGTGGGGTGGTGATTGTGTAGGTGGAGTGGTGATTGTTTAGGTGGGGTGGTGATTGTGTAGGTGGGGTGGTGATGATGTGGGTGGGTTGGTGATTGTGTAGGTGGGGTGGTGATTGTGTAGGTCGGGTGGTGATTGTGTAGGTGGGGTGGTGATTGTTTAGGTGGGGTGGTGATTGTGTAGGTTTTGATTTCGTCGAGAACGTGATTTTCATGGTTTTTTTTACAACTCGAGTCAGAATACTCCGTGATTTGTGCTTTCGGTGAGAGCACCATTTGATGTTTGTGATGTGATCAATACTGATGCCAAGATTTTTTATGACGTGTGTGATGTTAGAAAAATGTTCCTATCGTGGTGAGATCAATATTATCATTAAGTTTCTAACGCTAATCTTTTTATATGATACGGCCTAAATTCAGTGTTTATCAAGATGGCATCTCGATTACGTTGAATTCAGTGAAATCTTTGCGGCATTTGTTAGCGAGAACAATTGTTATTATATGACGGTATTTAGATACCGTGTTGGTGGTCAAAGTTTTGGGTGGAATATTATTTCGTGAGACACACTATACTTGTTGCTTTGCTAGTACTAGGTGTGATGTGGTTCACTTTCATGCTTTTTTTGTGCTGGTCTTTCAAACGGTCTGAATTTGCGTACGTCTTATTTTCGTGGCAACAAACTGGAATTCACTGCAGTCGGTATTGGAAAATTTGAATGAAGATCAACGTTTGTGATATTGGATATTCTATTCAAAAATATCGATTACATTTTCAAGCATCGGGAGGGTTTGGTGCGTCTTCACTGAACAACAAAACGAGTAGCGAAATTTTTATGTATGTATTTTTATGATCTTCGAAAAGCTAACTAATCCAATTTTATTTATGTATTAGCGTGTGAGTTGGGGTATTTGGTGGTGAATTAAACAGAAAAAAATGCATAATAGCATCAGTGATTTTGTGTTTTTATACTACGTGGAAAAAATAAAAACGTGACTGACTCATTTTTAGTGCCATTTGCCAAGTATGACAAATTTTTATGGTCGGTGAATATCATTTTGTTTTTTAGGACCACCAAGCGTTGATGCAGAATACATACTTACATTTGACTTTAGTGTGAGGTGAAAAAATTGATGTTACATGATGAATTCCACATGTAAAATACTTATTTTAGCACCTCTTAATATTGTTAGACCTGCTTATATCTGTGTCCTGCAATCTTTCCAGTGAATTTATCATTATTTTACAAACGATTTCTGTTGAGAAGTCGTAAGGCAGTCTCCCAGCTACGCGTGAGTGAAAGAATCTGTCGTGGTTTTAACGTTTTTCTTTTAGTGAAGATACTTTTTGTCACTTAGATTTTACCTGTGTCTATTGGTTGATTCATCCTATAGGTTTGTCAGAAACGTGAATTTTCTCTTGCGTTTCGATTTTTTCAATTGTTGTTTATAGAGCTACCATCAAAGCGATTTGTGTAGTTCAAAACGGTGATTTGTTCGCTAAATTGATTTTTATAATGTGTTAACATGACTCAAGTGAACAGAAGAAAATAGGAAAGGCCAAGTAAGAGAAGCCTTTTTGAAAAATTGACCATTTTTTAATAGCTTTCCACCTCATGGAGGTGGAGGAAGTAATGGTGAGCCACCTCGTAGCTTTAAGAATATATCTAGACAATATGCATTATATTTTAACTGTGCTTACATGCAGCGCCGCCAACAGTGTTCGTTTTTCGCTCCGTTTAGTACCCGCAGGTATCATAAAAATGGAGGAACTCGTATGTATTTTTTTCTATGTACTGTACTCTTTCTCTCTTCTTGTTGGACATGTACGATGTCTGAGCCTCTGAATGATAATAGAGCAGAGTTTTCTTGCTACATTGATTAAGCGAATTTCGTTCTTGACATTCTTACTGCTGCTTCTTGCGGGAACTATTTTCCTGTGAGAGAAGTCTGTTGTGCGCTTAGTTGTCAGGCTATATTTGAAAAATGGCGACCTTGGTGAAATGTAACCATAAATTTATAATCAGTATATTTAAAATCCTTGCAAATCTTTGTCAGTGCTGTACAGCCCTCCTGTGCGTTAGTCTGTTTATTACTTTTATTTCTCGTGTCAGATTGTGTTTATACACTAAGGCAGTCTCCCAGCCACAAGTTGCTGAAAGAACCTGGTGTGGTTCTCACGTTCCTCTTTTACTGAGCGTACGTTTTTGTCACTGATTTTGCCCGTGTCACTGCCTCTCACGGAAGGTTTTAGCTGGTTGTACTAAAGGCAATCCTAGAATTAAGCTCATGCCTACCCAAACTGAACGAAACGTTTCCTCAGTTATGAAGCCTTAAATCAACAGATACTGTGGTAAATTTCAGAAATTATAGTAGTAGTAATCTAATACTCCACTGAAGTTTAGAGCTGCGGTAATGTAAAGCTCTTGGCTGAATACAGGATTATATTTAAATGTTACAGAAGTCAAGCTATAGAGATGCATGTATAACAATTCGTAAATATAGAGGTCTTCATTGCTATTGTCAATAAAGTGGTCAGAAATCTGCTCTCTACGACGCATATTTTCTCCTGTCAAAAATATGGTCTATGGTTCACAAGAGTTTGATTTGATTGCTACATTTTATATGTATTCTATTTTGTTTCTTTGATAATATGGCGATGCAATCACAATGTAGTTACTCAAATCACACCAGTTACAGCGCTCAATTATACCAGTCTCAATGCTGCATTATTCCAGTCGTAAAACCCCATTATACTACTCACATGCATTTATACCAGTCATAACACCCCCATTATACCAGTCGCATGCATTTATACCAATCATAACGTCCCCATTATACCAGTCGCATGCATTTAAACCAGTCATAACTCCCCCATTATACCAGTCACATGCACTTAAACCAGTCATAACATCCCCGTTATCCAGGCGCATTCATTAATACCAATCACAATTATTTACCAGTCTAAACACCACCATTATACCAGTCGCATGCATTTATACCAGTCATTACATGCCCGTTTTACCAGTTGCATGCACTTATACCAGTCATAACATCGCCGTTTACCATTCATATTCATTTATACCAGTCACAATTATTTAAACCAGTCTAAACACCCCCATTATACCAGTCATAAGATCCCCGTCAAACCAGTCACTCAATTACACCAGTCATAACACCCTTTTATTCCAGTCACTCAATTACACCAGTATTAACACCCTGCTATACCAGTCACACTCCATTACACCAGCCACAACATCCCCGTTATACCAGCCGCATGGATTTATACCAGTCATAACATCCACGTTATACCAGTCACAACATCCCGGTATACCAGTCGCATGCATTTATACCATTCATGACATCCCCGTTATACCAGTCGCATTCATTTACGCCAGTCATAACATCCCCGTTATACCAGTCTCATGCATTTATGCCAGTCATAACATCTCCGTTACACCAGTCACATGCATTTATACCAATCATAACATCCCCGTTATACCAGTTACTCAATTACACCAGACATAACACCCCGCTATACCAATCACACTCCATTACACCAGTCACAACATGCCCGTTATACCAGCCGCATGCATTTACACCAGTCATAACATCCCCATAATACCAGTCACATGCATTTACACCAGTCATAACATCCCCGTTATACCAGTTGCATGCATTTATACCAGTCATAACATCCCCGTTATACCAGTCGCATGCATTTATACCAGTAATAACATCCGTTATACCAGTCACTCAATTACACCAGTCCAAACACCCTGCTATACCAGTCACACTCCATTACACCAGTCACAACATGCCTTCACACCACTCATACATCACCTAAGTTGCCCATATGACACTATTGAGAGCTGGTGACGAGTAGGATAGACGAGCATTTGAACAAAATTATACATACTTTATTGCGTAGCTCACATAACTTCTGGTATGTGTGTGTGTATATATATGTATAATTAAAAATTGCTGCTCGATAAAATAACATTTAAGATTTCATTTCTTATAAACCGAGGTCGATGGCGCGAAAGACTGCGGCAAGCTACTCGCCACACATCACCTCTTCATGATCCTGATCCCTGATAACTCAGTGGATCTTAACCTGGGCTCGGCATGGTACAGTTTAGTTTCTGCACTACTACAGCATATAGTTACATAAATGTTTTAAATTTGAAGAAATAAAATACATTTTTCTAACTACGAAGGGTTCGATGAATGCATGTATGGAACTTGCGGGGTTCAGTAGTACCTCCAACAAGGTTAAGAACCCCTGCTTTAACTTGAGTGAGGCTACACGCACAAACGAAATAACTACACAACAGCTGCCACAGCAGGAAGAGCTTTGGTGAGTTGCCTGGATACAAGCTGCGCCTGCTGAGCTTACTTACGCTGTGACGGCCTCGGCTGAGGCAGGAGAGGTGTCCGTTGACGTCACTTCATCGCTGGCTGATGTTACACATGATGGGTTCAGAGGAAAAGATAATGGGTCCAAAGGAGAAGAAGATGGGTCAAAAGAAGACGGTGGGTTCAGAGGAAAAGAGGAAGGTTTTAGAGACAGAGAAGAGGATGGGTGCAGAGATGTGGTGTTAGAGACGGTACATTCCGAAGAATTCCTCATTCGAGCTTCAATTTGCGGGCTCAGAATAGGAGTAAAAGAAAGGGAATTAGTTAGAGTATCGGAGGAGCTATCAGTAGCAGGTTGCCTCACGGCCCCATCATCAGGGACGTGCTCGAGCGCTGCTGGTGTCTCTGACGACGATGTAGGAAGATCTGCCACAGACAGCGTATTGGGAGCTCCAGCAAATGATTTACGAAGGGTTTCGTCCTCAGTCATAAGTAGGGTTCCAGTAGACGACGTAGTATTGGAAATTCCAGCCGACGTAGAATGGGAAACTCCGGAAGACGTAGAATTGGCTACTCCAGACGACGTAGAATTGGCTACTCCAGACGACGTAGAATTGGCTACTCCAGACGACGTAGAATTGGCTACTCCAGACGACGTAGAATTGGCTACTCCAGACGACGTAGAATTGGCTACTCTAGACGACGTAGAAGAGGCATCAGCACACGACGTAGGGGCGCCACCGCCGGTTTTCTGCCACTCTGGGATGCTCCTGGCAATCGGCGGAGTGGGAGTGAAATTTGTTTTCTTGAGCAGCATGGACCGCAACGACGCCACATCTCGCTTCATCTCGTTCACAGACGCGGCCAGCGCCTGGACGCCGTCGTTCTGTGGGCTCTGCAAGTGCGCATCTCAAGTTATAATGGAGGCCTGATATTTCCCACAGAAACCTAACATCTCCCACAGAAACCTAACATCTCCCACAGAAACCTTACATCTCCCACAGAAACCTAATATTTCCAACAGAAAACGAGTACATGGTACCGCCAATAGAAAACTAGGATAGGATATTTCCAATAAAAAAAAAGTACAGGATTTTGCCAATGGATAACTATTAAAAACACACAGACAACACAAACAATTTATACCCAACGAGT
>JACJUY010015925.1:4191-14621 GCA_014220935.1 Platorchestia sp. MABIK | reverse complement strand
GGAGCTTTATGAACTTATAACGTATAACCTATAACCTGGAGCTTTATGAACTTATAACGTATAACCTGTAACTTGGAACTTTATGAACTTATAACGTATAACCTATAACTTGGAGCTTTGTGAACTTATAACGTATAACCTATAACTGGGAACTTTCTGAACTTATAACGTATAACTTGTAACTGGGAACTTTATGAACTTATAACGTATAACTAGAATTTAAACGCAATTCAGCAGCTGATACCTTATCAGCTGCCTCGGTAGGGGTTGAAGTGGTTTCGGGGGTATTCTATGTCCTTGAAGGCTCAAAGTCTTTTTTTTTCTAACAGGCCGTTGTGGCTAGGTTTTTCGTGTCAAGCGGCGGGCGCTGGCGTGTGGCAAGAGCTGCGTGTTTGCACTCGGGTCCGATCAGCGCTACTCCTCGCCCATCGATTCGTTTAACTTTTCTGTTGCTACTAATCGTTCGTTTAATTGAATTAAAAATCTCAAACCGGACTTTCTTTAACTCCACCATCAGTTTTTGTATAGATATATATCTGTAATCATTGCTGGAAACTATTGTATTTGTCTACTTACAACACTCGCTTTGTCACTAGGTTCGTCACTGCTTTCCTTTCTTCGCACTCCCACACATCTTGTTTGCACTAATCGCTGTTCATTTATAGTGGATTAGACGGTTGCATTGCTTGCCCTGTTCGCTTAGGCCGCAGGGGTCTAAATACTTTTTAATGTAAGACTATTTTCTACACTTCATTCGGGCCGAAGGAATAAAAAATGAAAAAATAACAATTTAATTCAGCGATTCCTGGCGTAAGATAATTATTTTTTCAAGGTCACCACCCAGGAATTTTTTTGGCTGGCCGGATGAAATTACGTGTGAGCCGGATGTGACCCGCGGGCCATAGTTTGGAGACCCTTGGCTTAGGGGATGAGATAATTTTTGTTAAGCATATTTTGCGATATTAGTCCTAACTCAATATTCTTAATTGTCCTTACGAAACGCCAGTCGTGAATGCTTTGCGTAGTAGAGGCCTAAATGAAATTGTTGAAGTTTTAGGAAATTTGTTTTGTTCGTGGCTCAATTCTTTAATTTTTGTTCTGGTAACCCCTAACTTTTAGTCCTATCACTTGATCCATATATGATGTTTACTCGCGTTTACCCATAATCTATGCGAAGACATTTTGAACGTGCGTACTCAAATACTGTGTGTGTATTATATGTTTTGCATTTTATATAGAATAAAAAATAGCGTGAATAAATATGTGGATGGTTATTAACTAGTTATGTAATAAACTTATGTATCAGGAGCTAAATGAAAATAGGATAGCATTCACCACAGTGTTTTTGAAAATCGTAGGATTTTTTATTGACGAAATGGATTTCAGAATCTGTAAACTCTACTTTAAAGTGTGTCCTATATTATAGGCCTCACTATTCAGATGAAATGGTACTTCGCATGCGTATAAACGTTCACTCTGTTGTTAAGGGAGGATCTTGGAGGACTGTGAACGTCAGCGAAGGAGAAAGTGTGAATGCTTTCGGCTTCTGATTCATGCCCTGTCTCGTGATATGATTTTGGGATCTAGTGAAGCTCTTGTTACTGTATTATATTACGGCTATTATACGTATTAAAGTGCACACTCGAGTTTAGTTGCAGGAAAATATCGAAATTGAAAAAAAATCACCTTCTCATTATTAAATTTGTATAGCCTTGTGAAATGCAACCAAATATTTGTTTTGGATAGCAGTTAAGGTCAATCTAGCTAATTTTTTTTTGTCGTTATATGACAAATAAACGGACTTGGCTGTTAGAATTGAGATGATGATTCGGAATCTATTGACGAAAACACTCGAGTTGTGATTTGATTTGCGGAAAGCTGTATTTTAACAACGAAGTGTTTTTGAAGCGTCAGTGAACACCGGAAGTTGTGATTTATTTGGTTAGGCGGGTAAGACGCTCGGCCAAAGTGAGGGTGGGCGCTGGAGCCCCAACTTTGGGGCCCTAGCTTCAATCGTCCCAAATATATTGTTCCCTTGCATCCATGTATCCTGATTCTTCAAGTTAAAATTACCCGTTTCAGCTCTATTGGCCTCAATCTTTGTTCTTATGGTGATAGAATCCTTAAGATGACGAGTGAAAGAAGTAAATGTGATAAGCGTATGAATGTCCATGACGGCTCCTTGTCGGGTCGCTCATGCAAAATGGTAGTAACCGACATTATGTATTGCTATATCGCTGTGAAACGGATGGGGGTGAAGTTTTGGAGAATTGCTGCGGCCCGACGAAAGGAGGGCATACCTTGTGTTATGCCAGACATTGTTGAAGTCGGACATGAGCCCTGTCTTTGTTAAAAAGTGTATTGTATTGTGTTGCATCGCACTTGGCGGAGTAAGATAGAATATGGGAGCAATAACGTGGCAATTGAAGTAATGTGTATTGAAAGTTGGAAGACACTCATGACTTCAGCGTTTCACCTTACAACAACACAACAACTTTGGTAGAAATGCCAAAGCGACAGCTAAATAGTCTCTGACCGAAGTTGTCGTTAACTGAGTTTATTATTATTATTATTATTAAGACAACTTTGAAAATTTAGTTAGATGAACTTTTCGTTACGCGAATCAAATTATGATTGGACTTCAATAGTGCTTATAGGAATCTTATTTTTATGATTAAAAGAACATTTATTGATGCGATAATTATATTTCAAAACGTTTGCATTAGTAAATGTTCCTATAACGTTGATTCTTCTTTTCATTTTGATTTAAGTTCTTGTATAATATTAATTATTGAATCGAATTGAAATAATTACCAGTCATCCGTATCTTTTCTTAAGCCGGGGATATCATTTTCTTTTATAAGCCAATAAACGTTCCGAAAATGAAACATTGTTAAAGTCATTGACCTATCGCTATGAGATTTTTGGGCGTTTGGGAACTAAGGTCAGTTGAACGTATTCCCAAATAGTTGATTTCATACCAATGTCAACTGCCGAGCCTGCAGGTGACGCAAGTCCCATTTTAAAGTAAAATGTTCGTTGAAGTACACGGGTTGACCAATGGAAGCCGTTATAGCATTCCATTGCTCTATGTAAACTATTCTTTTCAGACATTTCAACTGTTTTCGACAATTTTCTACGATATATGGCTTGTATATATTATGCTCATCGTACTTTAAAGTTTCAACGAGCAATTGAGTCTTCTTGGCAATGAGTCAATTATGGATTTTCATCTTTTTTGTCTTACGATAACTTGCATTTCACACGGTAATTCGGCCAAAAATAAAAAATACATAGGTGTTACCACCGTTTTTTCACAGCAAATCAGAAGAAAACACTGGTTTTTATCGTTTTCAATAACCGAGTTTTACTGTTATTTCACTTCAATTTCGTAAAAATTAGTTTTTTTAGTTTTTAATTTCCGGGTATTACCGTTTGAAGCACGGAAACTCCTCAGAAATCACGGTTTTTTACCGTGTTTTGCCCTCAGGTTTTACCGTTTTTTTCACGATTTTTGTTAGCAGCGAAGGTGCCAGACATTTTACCGTGAAATCACGGTGAAATTTTTTACAGTGATAGGAATAAAATAAATTCGTTCGTACGAAGTCATTTTCATACACGATTTAAAACACCACATTAGTAGTCTATCAAAAATGTTTCACAAATCCTATCAGAGTATAAATTCTGTTTTTGAGGAAAGGTCTGTTAGATCCTTTTAGCTAGAAATAAACGGCATCTCGATGTGAAAGGCCTGCAAGTTGAAAATTGTCATTGGGACCTCAGTGTGTATAATTAATTTGCACATTTTTTGATCTAATCCTAAATCTTTCAGTTTAAGCAGTTGTTAAATAATAATTGTTTTATTTACTTCTGAATAAACTTGAACTATTCAAAAAATCTAAATGAGCAATACGAATTATGGTCCAAGATGAGGTTTCTAGAATCCCTTGAGTTATGAGCACATTGCGCAGAATTCTATCTTGTACAAAAAGAAAACTAACTCAACCAAAAAAATAATTATTTAAAGAATGATTTACTGTGTTTGAATGTCTAGTACCGTCAACACTCGCAAATTCAGCTATTGCATCGTCTGTAGGGTGCATAACAGTGGATTGTCGTTCAGGACATCTAAGGGGCTTAAAACGTCTAAAAGTCGACGAATCAAGGAAATGACTGTAGCGTTCTTTCTATGGAATTTAAATCTATGAAAATTAGCACACATATGTATTTTTAAAATTAAATAGGGGTCGTCTCTATAACTTTTTCCCACTCTCGACATAATTTTAGAGAAAATGGGGGAAAGGGTAGGGAAAAGTGTGTATTTTTAAAGAGACGTCTTCTCAAGAACTACTTATTGTAAAACAATTGCTTATGTGTCATTTTATGCGTAATGAGTTGCTGCATAAAGAGTCGGAGGATTACATTGAATTTCACAATAGTTTAGCTATTATCAAAATAAAAATAATTTTTTTTAAAAGTCATCATTTTTTCCATAGATTTTTTAATGAAACCTAAAATTATTAGGAATTTCAAAAAAATCTTATGTCAGTGGATAGAGCAGCTTTTTGCGCATGTAATGATACCCCAATCATTGCTCTACAATAAAAACTCTGCGAGAAAAAAGATTTTCAAAAATAACCCTGAACTTCCCCATTTGCTCCCATTATCTCCGTAATTAGGGCAAAAATGGGAAAACATTATGGAAACGAACCCTGTTTGTTTCTAAAAATACGTATGCTTGTCAATTTTCATAGATCTAGATTCTATAGAAAGAACGTTACAGTCATTTTTTGAAAATTACCTTAAATCTTCAAATTTGTAATTATTTACAAAAAGTTTTCCTATGTAACTCAGAAATCATCGTGAAAATCAACATAATCTTCCGACTCGTTATGCAGTAACTTATTGCGCATCCAATGACACCTAAGTAATCATTCTACAATATGTAGTTTTTGAGAAGACGTCTCTTGAAAAATACTCACTTTTTCCTACCCTTTTCCCCATTTTCTGCAAAATTATGTTGAGAGTGTGAAAAGTTATGGAGACGACTCCTATTTACTTCCAAAAATACATATGTATGCTAATTTTCATAGATCTAAATTTCATAGAAAGAACGTTACAGTCATTTCCTTGATTCGTCGATTTCTGGGTAGACGTTCCCCTTTACGCTTTACAAGAATATGTACGTTCTTTGAGTTCCACTCAGGATAGCATGCCGATAGGTTCTGCATGTGCCTTGAGAATTAGCACTCTATAATGAATACAATAGCTGGCCACCAGAAAATCACCATTGCTTGTTATGAAAATTTGACGCAGGCTTGATTTGTGCTCAGTTAGACGCTATTTTCCGTTATTTACTTTTTCTGTGTCTCTTTTGTCAGGGAAGTACAGTAGGGCGTCGTCGACACGCAGCATGCGTGTTTCTACCACTTTCTCTATTTTTTATATTTCATCTTTTCGTCTCACGGAATTACTTACACCTTTTTCAACATTGTAGCACTCTGTTTTAATTGAATATCTAAATTTCTTGCTCTAACATACGGAATACTTAACTTCATCGAGTAATTCTAAAGTTATCTTAACTGAGAGGAAACAAAAGTTAAACCCTGACTGTAGCAATAATGGTATTTGAGTCAATACGCATAAGAAAACTAAACGGGTAACGTCATCGGAATAAAAATAAAAACTTTCATTATGACCATCTACGTATGAGTAAGCTCAAGTTATCACAGCGTTTCTGTCATGGCTAATGGAAATATTTCTTAATGACACCACTATAAAATCTTGCTTCATTAATATGTCAGCAAAACAGAGCTGTAATTAGAAACTGACAAAAAATGTAGTGATGTACTTATAAGTGAGCTGTAAAAAAATTCAAAACGTATTTTGTTTTCATTAATTAATTTAAAGTAAATTAAATAGAAATGATCGACTCAAGTGCAGCTACTCCGACCATGAAGAAAATTTGTCAAATTAAATCTAAAAAAAGATATTATTTCGTGGTCATAAACAATTTTTTGAAATAGAAAACGTAGAGAACACTAAGTGGGAAAAGAGATTTGACTGCAGTGTAAAGAGGAATTAGGAGAGCTAATCAATAATCAGAAAAAGATCCGAAATTCTGAAGGAAATTTAGATAAGCCACGTGAATCACAGAAATTATCAACTTGTTGGTGAAAAATGATCATAAGAGTAATAAGTAACTAAATTGTGGAAAATTCATTTAGTGAGATCTTGAGGCACAGTTCAACAAAAAATCACATTTTTGTTAGTAAGCAACAAGGTGATGTTTCCAATAGCATCTGTTAGGTTCATTGAGAGAAATGCCTGCACTAGTTTTTACAAAAACTTGAAAACGAAGCTAGATCAATAATGTAACCTTAATGTAAGTTTAAAAATTCTTAAGGCATCCAAACTCTTCGCAAATAAATACAGTACATTTCCACGATTAGAATGGGTTTAATATTGAATTTTATTTTAGTTTAAGAATTGAAAACGAATGATGCAAATTTAGGTCAATTCAAAATAATGATGCTGCCCTCAAACTCGAGAGACAGCCGAGGCTGGAAACGACTCCGCAGGTGATCCGGCAGACTCGTAAATGTCCACAAGCTACTCGAACCCTGGCGAGCAAGCAGGTGAAGGCCGGTGAGCAGATCTGCAGACAGCCTGGGCAGCTCATAGAAAAAAGAAAAGAAAACACTATATTTCGAGAAAGTGGTTTCAAAAGTTCAACAATTTTTTTTTAATTTCTTGAGAGAAAGGGTGTCATCGATAGAAAAACTACAGTAATTTTTTATTATCGATACCAGTAAATCAGCTCAGAGGAAATCTGGGAAAAGATACTATTTTAGTTCGTTGCAAAAAAAATGGAAAGAGATAAAACGCTCTACCCAGTGAAGAGACTTAAAGTTACAATAGGTATTCATTTATCTACAACAATGTTTGAGCCTTATCATGTCAATGTGCATCATGTGCCCAATTGGTTAATAATCATGCATTTCTAACCAAAAAGAGTGCCCACCCAAACCATGAGGATCCAAGAGTAAATTTCATCTAACCAAAATCAAAAATCGAACAAAAAAGTGGGATATTCCCTCATAAAAAGCACTCAACCTTTGCTTTTCTTTTTGCGAGTGTCCCCCTTCTCACAAGATGGCGGCAAGAAGCCCAAGAAAGAACAACAGTGAGGGTACGCTGGAGCTTGACTATCCAGACGTACAAAACCTGTCAAAACAGAGTAAGCGAGTAGTCTCTATCCTAATTGACCACTTCAACTCAGTAATGATGAAATTTCAAAGCGAAATTAGTGACTTGAAAACGATGATTGAAACACTAACGAAGAAAGAATCTAATCAAAAGGCAATGATAGACGAGCAAAATAAGAAGATAGATCCCATAGTCTCTCGTCTACAGCGACTCGAAAGGAAGGAAGAACGTGAAGAGTTGGAAAACAAAAAACGCACTCTGGTTATCTCAGGGAAACTACCGCAAACACACTCTGGAGAAGACTGTAAAGAAACTTTATGCCAGCTCCTGAGGGAGAAAATCAACATCAACCTAAATAACTCTGACATCACTACAGCGAATAGATTGGGGAGAAAACCTGCACCTGGAAACGTCGATAAGAGAAACATTACTTTTGAGCTGCGACAATACGAGAAAAAGCAAGAAGTTTTGACAGCCTGCCGTGTTACTAAACCGAAATTCTACATTAATGAATATCTCATCCCTTCGCGTGCAAATATAATGTACACTCTGAGATTGGCCAAACGAAAATTTCCGGAACAAATAGGACTCGCAAGAAGACTGGATGGCAATATCAACGTCTACTCTCCGAAGATACCTGGACAAGCAACTCCGAAACCTCTGGATATCAACGCGCCCGAAACACTTAATCAGTATTTACTGCAGCATGTCGGCAAGTACTCAGAAGAAATTATTCGTAATTAGTATTTTTTATGTACTGAACTACTGGTTTAAATATTTTGATCTCTGTCTCCCGGTTTCTTCTTTGTTTTCTGATAGAATCGCCTTTGCCTCTTCAAGGCACCCACATTGAACTAGCAGCTTTGTTTGCTGCTTACTAAATTGTTTTTGCACATGCTGCAATTTAGTTTTTAATTTCTTTCTTTTTTCTTATTTTTTTTATCGAATGCTCATTCCGAATTTGCTGCTCAGACTTAAATCATGTGTTACCACATATGTTTCTAAATCTGAAATTAACTTAGATACCCAAGACCTTTATATTAATTAAATAATTTCGTTGTCACTTCGATTCAAATTCATTTAGTCTTTTGCTACATCTTATGTGTTTTATGCGGATACTACAGGTATGACAGCCTTGTAACTACATTATTCGCAATTTATGATCCCTAATGCATGGACTGAAAATGGACTCATGGACTGAGTTTGCGCTCTCCTTGTGAGATCATTAGATCTTAGACAATTCAGATAATAATCTCTGTGTGTTTTAGTTTCTCTTTACTTTTTAAATTTAATTAGAAATAGGAATGTCCTTATTTTTATCTTGACCCTGTAGTCTCTGTTTCATTTTCTTCCTTTTTTTTATTTTTACGTCACATTTTACTTACTGTTTCTAAATATTAATGACTGACCAAGTTGACATATTCGATAATGTTGATCCAGATATCAATCACTTCAATAGATTGCATCCAAACCTAAATGAAATTAGAAATTGTAAATACCTATATATTGAAAAATTCAATGAATCGATGAGAAAAACCGGCAACGATTTTTCCCTATTATGTTGGAACTGTAGATCCATTTATCCGAAAATAGATGAAATATCTTGTTCCATCACTGAACTGAACAGCAATTTTGATGTTCTTAGTTTCACCGAAAGTTGGCTAGATGACTCATCTAAAGACCTGATTCAAATTGAAAACTATTAGAGCCATCATTCACTCCGTAATACCAAACGTGGCGGTGGCATCAGTACGTACATATCTAAACACATATCTTCGAAAATAATTTCAAATGCAACCATGAATCGTGAACATGTTGAGACTCTATTTATAGAATTTACGAAAAATGGTAAAAGGATTATACTTGGGACTGTATATAGACCCCCAACAGCTTGTAACGTTTTTTTCCTGAACGAGCTTCAAAGCATAATATCTCAGTTTAACAAATCTTTATACAATGACATAATAATCTGCGGGGATTTCAACTACGATCATCTACAATATGAAAGCTGTGAACAAATTTCAAACTTCATAAATGTTTTTCAGTCTAACTCCATCCTTCCAATCATCACGAAACCTACACGTGTTACATCCGAATCTGCTACGTTGCTCGATAATATTTTTATGTTAGATCTGACTGATTTTCTTACCGGAATAACAATTTCTGACTTATATGACCATTTCCCGGTGTTTTTCATCAAGCAAAATGTCTATAGTCCTTGTACCAGCCCACAGGCTGAGACTTTTTCATATCGTTGTGTAAACGAATATAACTTGAAAACAATGCGAAATGTTCCAGAAGAATTAATGCTATCATTAGACATATATGAACTGGACAATAATGCAATTAACATTGATGAAGCAATACTAAATTTACCTGAAATTATAACGTCCGCATACAACCAGTGTTGTCCAATAATCACCCGCACAATTACGCCGAAAAATGGACAAAAACCCTGGATTACTGAAGATATCGTGATCAATATAAAGAAACGTCAAGCGTACCTAGCCTTACTATACGAAGGACGAATATCTAAAGTTACGTATAACAGATTCAGGAATCATGTTACAAATCAAATACGAACATCGAAACAAAACTCCTATACGCGCAAATTTACTGAATACAAAACTTACATTAAAAAACTTGGCGCCTGCTTAATTCATGCTATAAACCGAATACTAATGCCACAAAAACAATTGAATCCATCGTTCACGAAAATGTAAACTATCACGAGAAAGAAGATATTGCAACAGTGTTTGACGACTTTTTTGTAAACATAGGGAAACATAAAGGCGATAGTGTCGTTAGTGAACCTACAGACCACTTGAAATACATGGACCATGTCCGTGAACAAAACTCTTTCTTTTTCACGCCAACTAATTCCTCCGATGTAATTACGTGCATAAAAAACTTAAAAAATAAATCCAGTGGATTAAAAACATTCTCGACTGAAGTTCTTAAGACAATAGCTGATATAATAGCACCGTGCACATCTATTATTATCAACCAATCACTTTTTCAAGGTATCTTCCCCAACTCTCTTAAAATTGACAGAGTGACCCCTATTTTTAAAAATGGTGATAAAAATTGCATTAATAATTATAGACCCTTCTCTGTACTACCAATCATTAGCAAAATATTCAAAAATTGTGTATAAAAAAGTGTATTCTTATTTGAACAAAAATCTTTTCTCTACGACAATCAATACGGTTTTCGTTCTA
>JACJUY010015924.1:3001-14623 GCA_014220935.1 Platorchestia sp. MABIK | reverse complement strand
ATTTCTTCTGTGAGTAATTTTTCAATAATTTATTTATTGATGGTATCATAGCCATAGATTGTTTCAGCAAAATTTGACAATCGTCGCTTATATCCCTTCCAGAACGCAACTTTCATTGTGCTCAAAAACTTTTATTCAACTCTGGATAAAATCGCATTTATTTTCCATTCTAAAGCATTTGAAAGGCTGCTATGAAATTCGTTCATTTCTATATTTATTTTCTTTTGGTTCTGTACAAGTGCAAGACCTCCGTAGTTTTGGTTTTATATGATACAGCATTTTATTGATTTCCTGCATGTAATAGGCAGTGTGCAAAGGTATTTTAGCTTCCATTTTAATTTTAAAAAACTACATTGATAGCAGTAACATAATCGGACCTCAAATTATCCTTACATTTTGGCAGCAAAATTAAATTTGCATTTTTTGAAAACTTTGCAGCAAGGTGACATGATAATTCTCAAGTTTTTAGCAGATTCGATGAATGTTTGGAATTGAAATTAAAGTTTTTAAATGAGTAAATAGTGGATGGACAGCATGAGGATTATTTTATCTAAAAAAATTAAAATAATAATATTTCCATTTTTAACAATTTTCAGGTCCTAGCAAAAAAAGGTTATCAAATCCCACGTGTCAATATTTTCCTATTTTAAAATTTTCAGAAGCCATTTAACAAATTCATCAGATCCTACGAGTCCTTATTTCCATTTTTTACCGAATTCAGCTATACAAGCGCAAGCACAAACAAGGTAAGTTTATTAGATCCCAGGAGTCAATATTTCCTCTTATTCATTTTCAGAGACCCAAACAAACAAATTTATCAGATCTCAAGAGTCCCTACATCCTTTTTTTACCATTTTCAGCAATCCAAGCACAAGCAAATCAAGTTCATCAGCTCCCAGGAGTCATCAATTTCACATTTTCCCATTTTCAGGTCACAAGTACGACATATTTATGAAATCCCACAGGAGTCCCTACTTCTTTTTTTACCATTTTCAGCGCTACAAGCACAAGGAAGACAAGTTTATCAGATCACAAGAGTCCCTACTTCTTTTTTTACCATTTTCAGCGCTACAAGCAGAAGGAAGACAAGTTTATCAGGTCCCAGGAGTACTACTGAGCCAATTGACGCTCTGTCTGTGGCGCAGCGGCAGGCGGTTGTCCTCAAAGCCGCTTTGTGATTGGTTAATGGCGCGGAAACGGGGCCAATTGTGGCGCGCTTCGCAAGAAGCAGCTCTGCTCATAACAAACGTCACCACTTCGGGTCCTTTCTTATCGAATATAAAAGATGGATGTTTTAAAACGGCTTCCTGAGTGTGCCGATATATTGCGGAGCTTACAGGGTTTCAACGTCGGCTCTTCAGTTGTTAAATATACGTTTTTTCGGGATTGTTGGGATACATTTGGATTCATTGAATGAAAATACAAGTTTTTTGATGTTCATGGAATAAATTTGGATTCATTTAATAGAAATATAGATTTTCCGGTGTTGTTACTGGAAAAATTTGAATTGATTGGATGAAAATGTATATATTTTTTGACGTTTCGTCCTTCCTTATCGAATATAAATGATGGCTGTTTTAGAACGGCTTCCTGAGTGTGCCGATATATTGCGAAGCTTACAGCTCTTTAACATCGGCTTTTCGGGTGCTGAATATATGTTTTTAATGTTGTTGTTTGAATACATTTGAATTCATTGAATAAAAATGTATATCATGTGCTGTTGTTATTCTTTTCTCGAAGAAAAGTTGAATTATGAGCAGGATTCAAAGTAAATTTCGAAATATTCTCAAAATTTTTAGAAAATAATTAGTCACGGA
The DNA here is from genome assembly GCA_014220935.1 of Platorchestia sp. MABIK. Classification (NCBI taxonomy): domain Eukaryota; kingdom Metazoa; phylum Arthropoda; class Malacostraca; order Amphipoda; family Talitridae; genus Platorchestia; species Platorchestia sp. MABIK. Next base: position 12,806 of record JACJUY010015924.1, on the reverse strand, counting down.
TTTTCTCGTCTACCACATGTGTAAATTTACGTTAAGTAGGTAAATATCAAAATGATGTAATGAAAAATCAAAATAATATAATAAAATATCAAAATAATTTAATAAAATATCAAATACTTTAATAAAATATAAAAATAATTTAATAAATGACTAAATGATTCAATATTGCTGCCGTTCATTTAGCCCACATAATCATAAAAAGACCAACTCTGCATGTGAGATTACGCACAATTTTACACCATTCATTTTCGTTTAATCCGCATAAACATAATTTCCCAGGGCAGGGGGTCACCCATAAACATCATTTCATGTCACTGCCTTCCATCTTACCAGTACCAACGTGAACTATCTTTGCTAGGTCAATCATAATTCATTTCAGCCTGCCACTGTAATAGTGCAAAAGCAAGAACTCCGGCATTCAAAGAACAGCCACATGATGAGGCAAAGGCTGCCAATTCACGCCTTTGTTCATCGCCACCGCAAGCCTTTGACGTCGTTTGAGGACAATTTTGTGCAATTATGGCCTATAATTCTGCTCGTTGTGGCTTCAGCTGTCATTGCCTCACCGAAAGGAGGAACTTGTAGTGCTTTATAATCAATGCTATCGCGCGATTTTTGTTTTTTTGCCGTGTTATCGCACTCGGTTTGTTTCTTTGCCGTGTTATCGCACTCGGTTTGTTTTTTGCCAATGTTATCGTGTAAGTTTGTTTCTTTGTGGTTTTATCGCACTCGGTTTGTTTTCCGTTCATGCTATCGTGTTTCTATATGGTGTTGTCGCACTGGGTTTGTTTTCTATCAAAGTTATCATGTTTCTTTGAGGTGTTATCGCACTGGGTTTGTTTTTCTGCAATGACATCAAGTTAAATTTGTTATAAGCATTGCCGTCGTACGAGGTTTGTTTCCTCGCGGAATCATGCTGTGAGGTTTGCATCTTTGTACGCATCGTTTAATTTTTAATGCATCGACACATTAAGGACAGGTTCTCCCCAAAGTGTTTCTGTTTCTAGAGCTTCGATGATTTTGCTTGCTAAATTGGTTGTCATAACGAGGGCGATGGCGCCAAAGAAAATCACGAAATTTACTTTGATGTCATACCTAGTTGCAAAACGTTTTTAAATTTTTTCCTGGGACGTTTCTGCGATTGCTTTTATTCAAAAGACGTAGCAACAAAATTATTGACACTGTTTGTAGCGAATTTTCAAATCAGTACCACATGGCACAAAATCATTACCACTTGTTGCAAAAGTACGCAAATAAGTGACTGTGTGAACGCTGCATTGCACAGGAATATGTGTTGGTGATGTCTCGATTGTTGAAGCGGTACAGCTGGCTGCGTTAGTTCGCATGTCTATTTGGTTACGATACTTGCTATTTCGGTCAATATTTTAAAATTTGAGCTATTTTTACTGGAATTTGAGCATTGAAGGATTATTTACGAACAGCGAATGCTGTTTTAAGTCCACTTTGCTCCGCTATCATCAGTACTAATGTGACGACGTAAATTGCTTGTTAATTTGACTATGTTCAAAAATTCCATTCTTTGAGCAAAAATGTTCCTGTTTATAAACCTCTATTAACTATGTCTCAATAAACCCAAGTCTTCACAAATTTAAAAAAATTAATATAGGTGATTGCAAATTCGTGTGCAAAATTTATTTTTTAGTGGAAACACATTGATATTCGAGTATGTCTTTATTATGTATCTTTTTAATCTGCAATTTTCCCTCCCCATTCCCGACTACTTATTTTTTTGCGCTTTGTAATTCCATAATATCAACATGGGCCATGAAATATCTTATAGTTTTGAAGCGGCCTGCAGTATTAAAATGAAGTTGAATGATGTTCGATTATTTGACATCATTTTAATCCTTTTTTTAGATTTAGATGTCGTCGATATAATTTATCGTAACCTGTCATTCATGAATAAAAAAATCTGCAAAACTTCCCATGAATTTGGGTCAAATCATAAACATCCAGCAAATTTAAAAGATACTATACACAATTTGGAAGTGATAAACAATTTTAAAATAAAATTTGAGAATTCTACTACAACTTGAAGTTATTCAAAATCTGTGAATTAAATACTGATTATAATGGTTCAAATCCAAAGTTGTTTCTCGTAAAAAGCTAAAAATAAAATGCCTCTGAGTGAAAAACATTCTGTAAATAAACTACAAAGATACTAAATGTAATTATTAAGCACCATTAAATTCATTTTTTTCGTAAAAATATTTCTAAGTTAAAAATATTCCCAATGCAAATTTCACAGATACTAAAAAACATTATTGTGAATTAAGTTTAATTTTTTCGTTAAGACATCCGGCACTGAAAATTTTGACTCTACGGACATTTTCCGAATAACCCTAGAAAGTAACAGTAAACTGGAGGTAGTTATGAAAAGTATCATAATATCTCCGTGGAGTTGTTTTTATACATGGTATCATTTATTATCATTCTCGCAAGCTAGCCTATGTCGTGACGCGATGGTGAGGCAATTGTGAAACTTATCATAACCTCTCCGTAGAGTTGTTTGTATATATGTACAATATAATTAATATCATTTTCGCAAGCTAGCCTATGTCGTGACGCGGTGGTCAAATCGGGGTCATTTTTGCGCGAGGCTCCCGTGATCGCCAGGGAAAAAGTTGTCGGGTCGACAGCCATTCAGATAAGGTCACGTAAATGTTGGGTCTCCCATATTCGTACGAGAACTTCAAAGCATATCCAAGACTTACTCTTTTTAAGTAAAGTTTTTACTTTAGTCTAGGAAGTTTTTCGGCAGGGAAAAAAGTTGTTACCTGAAGGAAGTGAATAATTAAATAATACTTTTGCTTCATAAAGGAGGTTTTTCGGCAGGGGGAAGTTACTACTTGAAAGAAGTGAATGTTCATTTTGAACGACAATGAACAGTTTAAAAATGATGGCAGAATAGCGCAAGAAAACCAATATTTTATGGAACAAGAGACTGAAGTGCGCAAACTGAGTATACGTACGCTGGATATCCAAGGACAAGAGCTCCTTCTCTAATATCAAAATTATAAGAAGTTCATTTTAACGAAGGATTACACGTTAGTAATCCCTGTCATTCAAGGGCTGCTGTCTGAGCTGATTGAGAAAGGAGCTGCTGTTCTGAGCACTTAGTCTGCTCGTGCAAGCCCTAATCTGGTGTAATTGCGTTGGTTTGTACATACGTTCCTCGAGAGCTTTATAATTAAATTTTCCTTTGGATTTGTGAGGTAAACTAACAACAACATGAAGTGTCGGGATCTCTTTTGATCTATGAGGTAAACACTGCAGGAACAACATGAAGTGTCGGGATCTCTTTTGATTTGTGAGGTAAACACTGCAGGAACAACATGAAGTGTCGGGATCTCTTTTGATTTGTGAGGTAAACACTGCAGGAACAACATGAAGTGTCGGGATCTCTTTTGATTTGTGAGGTAAACAACGCAGGAACAACATGAAGTGTCGGGATCTCTTTTGATTTGTGAGGTAAACACTGCAGGAACAACAATGAAGTGTCGGGATTGAATGGTTGGGAGTTTTTTCATTATTATGAAAGCTTGTTAGTGCATCATTGCAATAAACAATGCACAATTTAGCATTGGTTGTTTTTTCCATTTTACGTTTGAGATTCCCGAAGAATCGAGTTATCGGAAATATAATTCCTCTAATACAAAATTTTCCTTCTTTCTCATGTAATCACTGACTTCGAACCTAGTAAAACTTATCTCAACATTTTTCTTAAATTGAGTGACATATCTTCGGAGAAAAATCTACTTTAACACTTTAACTGCAACGTGAGCCACCGGTGGTACACGGAGGGGATTTTCAATATGCTGCTGACTGAACAGCAGTCACAATCTTAATTTCCATATATACATAATCAAAATTAAATGAAGATACTATCCAGTTAATGTATGCAATTTCCAACATTGCTTCTACAATCGACTATAATTGCTTTTAAATTTAACTTGAATATTGAACTTCAGTTTTACCTGCAGCAGTCAAAGTGTTAAGTTCTTTTTAAGCAAATTTGTTTTTTAACCAAAGCGTTCCCAGATGCTGAGTGTTGTCCAAGTTGTATTTGCACGCACACGCGTGTGTGTGCACGGACGTGCACGTACACGCGTATGTGTGCACAGAAGTGCATGTACACGCGTGTGTGTACACGGACGTGCACGTACGCGCGTGTGTGTACACGGACGTGCACGTACACGCGTGTGTGTACACGGACGTGCGCAAGCTTAACACCTTAATTACGTATTGGCACACATTTGCACCACTGGGTGCATTGCTCATTTACATATCGGGAAAAACTAATAGCGTTTCTATTGTTACCGGCCAGTTTTTAGATATATTTTAGAGTTAGAGGTAAAATATTATTCTACAATAGTATTTTTCACACTTCTCAGCAAGACTGAAAATGTGTTCGTCCAGTACAGTGCGTTTTTATTCTACTAATTGAGACCTAACCTAACCAAATCTAACCTAACCTAACCTAACAAACCGTAGCAACCGCGCAAACGTCGTCAACGTGATAATTTTAGAATTCCTCAAAAAAGTATTCACGAGCCTATCTAAGGATTATTGCTACAAAACAAAGCACGACTGACCGGTTGAAAGCCTTTTACTTCAGGCCGTGAACTTTGGGCTGTTGAAAAAGCTGCGAACTTTTAATCGGCTGAGTGAAGATTGGGGTCCGCGTAAGCCTCCATACGGGCACTCCGGCTCTCACGCTTCTGTGAGCTCTGCTGAGTTATCTTTAGCGCTTCACTGCATGGTGACGAATATGGCACATACCGAATTTTGCTGTAAAAAGAATGGATTAATTATTGAGACAAGCGCATGTTTACTATGTGTACCGCTAATGAAACGTACTACACATTAAAAGAACGAGGATGATCCGTGTTCGATATTTGGTGAGTTTCACTTCAAGATTGGTTGCAGATACCACTCTTGATGAACATAAAGCAAAAATGTAATTTTCGGTATTTTTCCAGTTGTGTAACATTCAATAGATTTTAAATCACAATCTGACCCCGTTAAATGCCAATTAAGAGCAACGTTCAATAGATTTTAAATTACAACCACAATTTGACCTCATTAATAAGCCAATTAAGAGCAACGTTCAATAGATTTTAAATTACAACCACAATCGGACCCCATTAATTAGACAAATAAGAGCAACGTTCAATAGATTTTACATTACAACCACAATTTGACCTCATTAATAAGCCAATTAAGAGCAACGTTCAATAGATTTTAAATTACAACCACAATCGGACCCCATTAATTTGACAATTAAGAGCAACGTTCAATAGATTTAAAATTACCACCACAATTAGACCCAACGCCTCACTAAAACAACTACAAAGAAGTGCCAGCCATTCTTCACATTAGGAGCAGAATCTGAACCTTACACCTGAGTGAGGGAGCTTTAATGCTGCGCTTCCCTCATTCTCCGCCCAGCAAGGGACTGATTGCTAACTACATTAGATGGCTAAATGGATTTTCTCTCGGGAATTATTGCCCGCCCATTTGCGGAATTTTGCCTGAGACTGCAACATTAGGAGTTCCCTCCCACCATATTGCTCCTGACAGCTCCAGCTCAAAAGTTTCGCTTTTTCTACCCAGTTTGCCCCGGTTTGAAAATTTGGACTTTCTTTCGTCGCTTCTGTAGTGGGTTTTCTTAAAAATTCTCGGGAAAATCGTCCTCGCTGAATTGCCTCGAAATCATTTCCGATGGTAATTTGCCCAAACAGAGGTAGAAAAATATAGCTATTGTGAAGTAATTACGGCGGGAATAAGAGTTATTTGAAATGTTCCTCGCTGCATGATGAGCTTCGCCCAAGTAGATTTTCCCGAGTTAGACTCTAATTTCCGTTGGTTATGTAGAGAAGGTTGGATAAAATGATTCGTAAAGGTGAAAAATTTAGATGCCATTTTTCGGTTGACTGATTTTGTTTCTTTCTGCCAGTTTGGTCTTCTAAGTTGTTGGTTGCTTGTGCTTTTGGAAAGCAATTGCTTACATGCTAGAGTTATACTTCAAAAACCATTCGTAACATTCGACTTTAAAGCGTTGATAAAGCTCTACATAAGCAAGAAAAACTTCCAAAAACAGTCAGAAATGATTTTCATTCAGACATTTATCCGAAACCTTTCAACTAATTTACACATAAGTTAACAGGGAAATGTTGAAAAAGGATTGTTCGATCAAAAATGATTTTATTTTAAATAGTTTTGAGAATATTCTTATTGAACTACATATCCGTTATCAGGGATATGTTGGAGATGGATACGCTTGCGTAAAAATCATAAATTACGCAGATCAGCATGAGTTATATCACAGATTTTCAAAGAAATTTGACGTATCTTGTGGGAAAGATATTGCTTCACAAAATTTGAATTCTTTTTCTCAAGAGTCACCGCGTTGCCGGTCATGATACTATTTCAAAATCAATGGTAGGTGATCGACAAGCGCGGGTAGATAAAGAATCTTTCGGTGCGTGAATGAAGCCGAGCACCAAACTGGATTACAGAGAAAAACATCGAGGTGACTCGAACAAGTCGGAAGAGTTACATCACGACTTGAGAAGCTCTTCTCAAACAAACATTCAGCTTTTAAATAACACGATGATGTAGTTAAAGGGCTAGAGAAGTAGTGCTCAGCTACCCGACAAATTATTCTGAAGAATTGCAACACAACTAGAGAAACCCTTCTCAAAAAATATTTAACTTCTTAAATAACAAAATGATGATGCACATACCTAAAGTGCCAGAAAAATCTTGCTCAGCTACTCAAAAAATAAATAAAACGTGCAACAGCTTTAGAACATGTCACTATAAGTCAATGGATCAATGGTATCGATCCATGTGTTCTGCCCATGGACTCACCTCTATCAACCCATTTTATCTCATTAAAAATCGACGCAGAACTTCATCAGTTTAGGAGAGAGACATGAGTACGGTGAGACAGACGTCATGCTTGTTTTTACTATTTTCAAGAAGTCACATACGTTATATAAAACATATATTTATTTAATCATCATTTAAAAAATCCAGTCATACAGTTATCATCTAAAAAACATATATATGGGAGTATTATTTAAAAGATACATTCAAATAATTATTGTTTAGACAGGATTATGAACCCTGTCTTGTCGAACAATTCTTCAGATTCTTCACTATGACCAAATTCCCTTGGTGTGCTCCAAAAGTATTCATCGCTGAAGCATTTCAAATGATTTAGAATGATCACAAGCTAATGATTACAGCTCAATTGACTGATGGGGAATTTTTAATCGCATGTGAATGGATGAACAGTGATCCCTCGTTTATCGCGGCCGGTCGGTTCTGAGACCAGTCGCGATAACTGAGTTTCTGCGAAGTAACGAGGGAACACTGGGCAAGATTCTCCACTCAATGTTCTCAAAATGAAGTTAGAATTGAGTTCAAAACTCTCATCAAATTTTACTTAGTACATAATGTAATTTGTTTTGTTTATAAGCAAACGCAATACAAAAGGAAGCGCTTTTTCAAAATTAACTGTCTTCGATAGTTGCACGCGTAGGCCGTAGAAAATTAGCAATAACTTAGAAATTTGAGTTTAATTTGAATTGCTGAAAGGTTCTTGGTGAGCAAACTTCGATTGAGAGATAACGTTCATTTTGTGAAAAAAAACTCGGATACATAGGAAGTAAAACTTTTTGTAACAGAGCAGCAAATGTTCATTAACGTTTGCCTTCGAGGAAAAAATCAGGGAAAGAATTATCAATTGCACAATGTGTAGTGCAAGACGCAGTAACCATATACGCATAGGAATGCAAGACGTATTTCAGAGCATGACGAAATGATCATGTACAAATTACGTACAGTGCCATGTACTTTGTATTGAAATCTATATGAAATCAGCGTCGTTGATTTTTACATTAGAAAAATACATAAATTCACCGTGTTCGAAAACCACGACGTTGGGATTTATATTTCACGAGTTATAATTTTCCCTATCGCCAATTTCACATCCTCTACCAGAAATCCAGCGAAGTTCACCCTCGAATACCGGCGAATATTCGACCACCAATACTAGAAAGTTATCGAAAAATATCTAGGGAAAAATCAAATCCCTAAATTGGGAACAGAGTTTTGAACTGAGTCGAAGTCGAAAACTTTGATAAGCTTCGCTAAAACATTGTCCGCAAATCCGAACAGAAAACTGAATGCAGAATTTTCGCAGAAGACAACCTGAGGTTTTTTGCGGGCACTGCTTCAAAAATTCTTTTGGTTCTCGCAACTTTGTTTCGCGGCGGAGTTCGTTTGAAGGTTTGCTGACGAGAAACGTATGGTCGGTAAAAACTGAGTCAACAACAAAAACAAAGTTTCAACTCTGTATACTGTCAAAAACTGTCTAAAAAACTAATAGAAAAACTGGGTCTACAAAAAATTAATGAAACTGAGTCTACCAAAAACTTTTAAAAAACTGTGTCAAAAAACTGTTAAAAAATGTTAAAATGCTTGCAAAAACTGTGTCAACGACTGGAAAACTGTCAACAAAACAATAAAAATATTGTGTCAACTGTGTCTACAGTCAAAAAAATTATGTGAATGTCAACTGTGTCTACAGTCAAAAAACTATGTAAAAGAAAACTGTGTCAACGATTCGAAGCAGCTGTGGCAGGAACGTTTGAGGAAAACTCACGATTACTTCAAGTGAATCAAAACGTTTCTTTATGACATTTAGTGTACATGAATTCAATGCTCAATTCTTTGATTTGTTGCGTCAGACTTGCATCTATGTCAATAATTCCAACGTCGATACAAAATACATGAGTAAAAAATCCAAAATTTGTGAGCAACAAGTACAAAATACATGAGAATAAAATACAAAATACACGTGTAAAAAATACAAATACAAAATACATGAGTAAAAATTAAAAAAAAATACATGAGTAAAATGTACATAATACGAACAACATGAGTAAAAATAGAATACAAAATACAAGAGTAAAAAATTTTAATTACAAAATGCATGAGTTAAATTACAAAGTACAAAATGAGGTACCAATAAAAAATTCACAGGTGGAAAATACAAAATGCATGAGTATAAGTTCTAATTACAAAATACATGAGTAAAAAATTCTAATTACAAAATACATGAGTAAAAAGTTCAAATTACCTAAGTACTTGTCACTCGAGGGGTGAGTACATAAGTACATACATTGGGACACCCTGTGTCACTTTACGAAGCCATGGAACTTCGGTGGTGTGAATGCTTTCACGCGTTTCCTGCTATGGGGCCCACCGGTGGTCACTGAGGGGATTTTCATAATGCTGATGACCGAATTTGCAGTCACTAATTTTTCCAAATACTTAACAAAAGCTAACTGAAGTCACGATCCAGTTAATGTTTGCTATTTTCAAAATAACTTACTACAGTTGACTTTAAATTTGAATTGAAAATTGAACTTGAGTTGATCTCTCATTTTTATCCCTCCTAAGAAATATGATAATTTATACAGTCATGATGAGAGGTCTTTCTAAAAAAGATCGCAACAAAGGCGAAATGTCAATCATTTATACGTGTTAACTTGTATGAATGAATGATTTATAAGTGAATAAACGATTTATATGCGGACGTGTTAACCTGTATAAATGAGTAATTTATGCGAAAATAAATGATTAATAAATGAACGTGTTAACCTGCATAAATGAAATGTTAACACGTGAATAAATGATTTTTAAGGGAACGTGTTAACCTGTATTAATGCAAGATTTACACTTCATTAAATGATTTATAAGGGAACGT
>JACJUY010015919.1:3717-14631 GCA_014220935.1 Platorchestia sp. MABIK | reverse complement strand
AAAAAGTGTGTGAGAGAAGGGTTTCTCCCGACCTACACGGACGTTCGGCTCTGTGACAGAGGGGCGAGACTCTTTACGCTGACCTACGATTTTCCGAAGAAATTATTACAGCGCGAGTTAGATCAGAAAACAGTTAATCCATTAAAGCCAAAGCGGAGCTCTTCGGTGAGAAAAGCTAAAACATTCACTTCCGTGACTAAAAATGAAACTTAACTTCCAATAAAATCATTCGGTACGACAACGCCCATTTGTAACAGCAATCTTCAGCAATTAAAAAATATGGGAATAAAACCCTTGCTATTTCTGACTTTGATCCTGTGTCAAGAGAGCAGCATGTCGCACAAATCCCTCCCTCCCATAAATTTTTTATACCCACGGATCATTGTGGGACACTATGCTGAGATTAGCCATGGCCTAAGCAGACCATCTTTGTACTTTCTTGCCGTGAGACTGACGGGACTACTGTAGAGACAAACCTGACGACTCTAGAGCCGCTGCAATGTTTATAAATAAAGTGATGTAAAAATTGATTAGCCTCCCAATACCATGACAAAGATGTTCGAAGAAAGGAAGGATTAAGGCACCATTTTGTATGGAGTTAAGGGAACGCGAAACCAATGCACAAGGAGCATAAAAACAGTAAGCTAAGAAAAAAGTTGATGAAACAAGAAAAAAGTTGAAGAAGTAGTAGGTGCTTAAAAACAGGACAGGAGTGAACCGAAAAAAGATGGTCCGTAACAAAACAAAATACCTATGCTATTTCAACAAACAAAAGACTACCAAACATTTAGCTCGGTACCTTACATTACCCCCTTGGAGCGCTAATTCCCATAGATACAATGTCTCCCCCTGAGGGGAGTGATGTGAAAAGTTAAGTAATTTATGAAGTAATATTTTTCTACAGTGGCCCAGGAGCTGCCAGTTCTGCACATCTGCTCTAAATGTCATAAAATAAATATCAATCATATAATTTTAGAACACATATCGTCACGTGTAAATTCGTTTGCTAGAAACGAGTATTGTAAATATTATAGGTAGACGCCTCTGAAGAATTTTGTCATCTACTTCATATCCATTGCAAAACCTAAAATATAAAACACTGGTCGTGAGAGGCTGCTTGCATTTACAACATTGCAAATATTCAGTTGCTCCGAACATTTCCTTATGATAAAGCAGGGTGTCTACTGATGTTTCATTTCCAAATATTACTACTTTTTACTACCTTCAACAACAAAAAATTACCACCTATTTTTTACACATTGAATGTTGTCCAAATGTCCAGATGTAAGTAATCAGCCTATAATGAGAAATTTGAGTCAATAATATACGCAATACCAAAAGTTCAAAAAAAGCTCCAAGTTTTTTAAAACTTGAAATACTTAACTAAAAGGAGCAACCAAAGCATTACTACAAAAAAGTCACCTAAATTCCTAAGGTTCCCCGTCCTAGATTAGATTATATTATTAGTTAGTTTAAGCCTCCCTATCCGCCACAAAGGCGATCCAAAGAGAGGAAGGAGGAAGGCACCATTTAGTACGGAGTTAAAGTGAACGCGGAATCTGTGCAGAAAAAGCATAAAAACAGTTAGTTGCGGAAGAAAATTATGAAACAAGATAAAAGTCTAAGAAGAAAGTAGTAGGAGCTGAAAAACAGGACAGCAGAGAACTGGGTAAAAAGTGGTCCTTACAATTACAAAAAAAAACGATTTATTTCAACAGAAAGAAGGCCTACCTAAATCTTAGCTCGGGCCCTCACATTTTTCCCCTGGGAGTGCTAATTCCCATAGATACAATACTTGTTTACCCCTGAGGAGCTATCCCCGTACTAAATGGACTCCAATGAATGTTTGGCAAAGACCTTGTCTTAACATCTTTCAACTGCAAAGACAACAGTTCATCATATGGAAAAAATAAACTGATTGAAACTAGGAGACACCAGGGGATTGTCAGATCCCTTCACAGCAGGGTAGATTTTCAGAGAATTTTACTATGACCAAAAACAAAAACACTCAGGAAATGAGTTTGTAAACTATTTCTATCATACCTTAATATTTAAATCGGCACCCTAATTGCGACCAATAATGAAAACAAATAGGTTATTAACATGCTATATTACGGAAAAAAACACGAAAATCTCAAGTAATTTTGCTACGTATAGTAGAAAAATGAACTTTGATTAGATGGAGCATCACCATGCTCCTATGACGACATCCTGGAGTGAACTGAATCGCCATGACGAGTGTTGCCAACTCCGCTGGACTAAAAACCACCAGAAAATTCTAAAAAAAACGCTAGAAACCGCTAGATATTAGTTGCATTCCGCTAAAATTCACACTAGACATTTTAGACATTTGTTAAGAAGAACGAAGTTAATACACATTGTTTCACGCGAGCATGTCATTGCTGTAATATATTGAATGATTTATTAGCTTAAACTTACCGTTTTCATTCATCAGGTTCAAGTTCCAAACCAGTACTGAAACTCGGGGTTTGGTCCATTGAAGAACTTGGATATGCTTTAGAAGTTCCAATTTTTTGAAGAACGCTTCTTGGTATTTTATAAGTAGAAGCTACTTATTTGATAAGAAAATACATACAACAAGTAGCATTTCTCCTTTGATTTTGTTATTTGGAATGATGATTTAACTCAATCCCTTGTGCTAAAATTTTACGAACTGCACATTCGATCGAAAGCCACCTTGTCTGACCGTTTGCTGGTATTTTAATACGAGAATTTCCATCAATAATTTTCGCATTCAATTTTTTGTATATTTGTCTTGATGATGACACAGAAAACCTCTTGTACGTTTCAGACAAAATAAATTCCAAACTTCGATGTAGAAATTCAGATGCTGCAAGAGATATGGTAAGCTGCTATGAATGACACACACATCTAAATAGTATCAGAGAAGGCACTTCATTTTACAGCCTTTGAAATGCTCCACTGGTTACACCAACCATGACACTGGCATTGTCAACGCCAATTGCTACGAGTTTGCCCATATCAAGCATTTTACTTTTCAACTCACATTTTAGTGCATCCACATTAGACTGGGCATTACAAGTTTCCAACTTAACTAGATTTAGATAAATTGAAAGAACTTTGATTTTTTATTTACAATACAAAGCATTTTATGAATAGTTGCGTCATTTGACTCGTCTAGGAGTAGACTGTACTTGCCGTACTTGCCCTCACTAACATCAGCCAGCAGATCATTCTGAAATGAGGACTTTCACCTTTTTTTGATAATCACTGAGCATTTTATTCTGTGCATCTTTAATTGGGACGTTATCTTACTGCCATCGATTGTGGACTTCAAGTGTCAGACGATCACAATATACAATAGCGGAATGGCAAGTTAAATAAAATGCAAGATTGGCTTCCACAAATGTAGTTCCATTACATTTCTGGACAATAAACCAAGTTATATCAGTCGCTGGAGCACCACTGTTATTAACATGTTTCTTAGTTTTACTGTGGCTAATTGAGTCGCTACATTTATCATTTACATTTATTTTGCATAGGCTACAGCGCCTTTGACAAGTCACCATTCGCTTATTTAATCCAGTCTTTGACAGTTTGAAGCCATCACATATCAACCATTCACTTTGAAATTTCTGGTTGTACTACTTAATTTTCGGTTTGATTGATGCGTGTTGTTTTTCTATTATTCAGAGATATCTGCACGAGCCTTTAATACGAACAGGCAACACAACGTACTCGAGCGGTTGCCCGTGGCTGGCGTGGCAGCGTGACTCCTGCGGTGCCGGCTAGCAGCGAGCGGTTGCTCAACTTTGAACGCGTACCAAACGAGAAACAATCTGCATAGAACTAATGCGCTCAGCCGAACTGAATGTGAAAGCTCTACGTGGTTTATAACACAAATACATTTTATATAACAAATAAAATCTTCGATAGAAATACCGCTAGAAAAAAGCTAGAAACTTTAAAAAATACGCTAGATTTCCCGCTAGCCGCTAGATGCCACTTTCATCCCGCTAGATGCATCATAAAACCGTTAGATCTAGCGGGAAAACCGCTAGATTGGCAACACTGGCCATGACTGCCAAAAGGAACTTCAAAGGAACTTGACTCACATTCAAATAATTATTCATTGTGTTAAAATATAATTTTATAGCATTATTCTTTCAGCATTTGGACATAAATTAACGTCATTGGAAAAAGAAAACTTTCAGCTTTGTAAAGAGGTAATTTTTTCCACAAAAATCATTTATAGTTGCAGTAAATTGTATTACAATCCCCGCATCGAAGTGGATAGAATAAACACCAGTCTTTCAAAGGAAGATAATACTGCTCACAATCTAGCTCAGGTCCAAAAAAAACACTTTCTGGACATAAATGAACTGCGGAGAAGTTCCTTTGACGTCATTGCAATGTTTCTATCCTGCCGCAATAACTTGGAGTGTGAGAATATTTGTCTTTGAATAAGAGTTGCAAGGTTACACCAAGTTTATGATAATCAAGATTTGACCAGCTAAATATATGACTTTGAATTAAACATTATTCATTAGGAGGAATCAAAATGCAATAAGTTTGATTCAGGACTTACTCATCTGAAATTGCAGCAGGAGTCTCTAAAAGCTAATTGAGAATAATTTTATTTCTGTGCTCGTGTTTTTGAGTAAAATACTCTAATTTTTCAGTGTCAAGTACACAAAAAGAACAATTGTGTCAACTATGCTATGTATCCCACGGGTAACTGCATCCACTGAAGATGAAATTAAATAAATTGTAATGGCTATTTAGTGATAAGTACAACTAACAATTCGAAAATTTTGACTAGTTGTTTAAATAAAATTTAAGAGAAAAATTTCACTAGACGTTTTACATTGAAAGAGTCGTAATTCGCAATAAAATAAAAATTATTTCACTTGAAAAAGATATTTCAATCAAAGCCACTTGATACACATCTACGAGAAAATATGTAGCTAGGCTATTTCATTTATCCCGAGATCGCTTAATGCATATTTGAAACGCATGAATAAAAGACGCCAAACGTCGATCTCATGGTAATATATGCACAATTTTAAAATCCTTATTTTATTTTCAATATTATTCACTGACATCGCAAGTTCCTAAACTTGTATTTCAATGTAAGTGCGCACTAATAGAAGTGTTTTCAACAATGCAACGTCACTGGTATTACATTTTTTCAATTCATATTGATACGATTCATCAAACCTCAATTACCGCATCAAAGAGAAAGCCGTTTTTTACTGTTTTCTCTCAAAAATTTGTTAATAATAAAATGGCTCAAATGAACCTTCCATCGTAAAACAGCTTAATAACTCTCAGATCAAAGTGAATGAGAAGAAAAAGAAAACTATTTTTACTGTCGTTTGCAAAAAATTTGTAACTTTTTTCTATTTTGTGTCCTCCAGTCTTAAAATTACATCCCGCTTTACAGGAATATTTCCCATAAACTGAGGCAAATTTCTGACACTGGGAGAAATAAGTTTAAAAAATCTTTAAACTCTGTATACATATGTAACATTACTTTAAATTTTCATAGAATTATTCCACTTCACAATTTTTTACTACCCTGAGGCAAATTTTACTACTTTTTACTTCTTAACTACCTAGTAGACACCCTGTAAAGAGCTTTTGGCTTAAGCGTAGTTAAAATACACGATTTTGCCTAGCTAGTAGAAGTATTTTTAAGTTTTCCGCAAATGCATAAAGTTGCAAACAATGCTATGGGAAAAAGAATAAATTGATTTCTTTTAAACGAGAACATTCAAACAGCAAGTGTTCAGCAAAAACTAGTACGCAAAACCTCCCTTGTTAACAACAGATGCACTACTAATTTCTTCACACCAACGAGCCCACATAAGCAGCCTGAAATCGGGTTCTTCTGGGTTCCATTTCTCGTCCTTGCTTCCGATGTCTGATGCCGAGATTTTCAACTGCGATGCATCTTCATCAACGCCTGAAGTAGCCTCCAGCGAAGATGATCCTCGTTTCCCGTGCCAGTTTCGGGCTCTTCGTTCCTTCAATCCCAATTCTGCAGCGCAATCTAAAAATTAAAGTGTAGCTATAGGATAATACTATGCAATGAGATAAAACTGTGTACCAACATACAACAATGACATATTGGATGTTATCCTAATATAAGTTAGTTTAAGCTTCCCTAACCACAAGAGGAGTTCCAAAGAGAGGAATAATGAAGGGACCATCTAGAATGGACTCGTACATGTGGAATCTATGAACAACGTGAGTTACCATTTGGGCCATTCTTGTGAGGTAGCAGTGTTGCCTCACAAGAATGTTGCCAGTTAACAACACAATGCGCATTGAAACAGCAGGTGGGAAAGAAAGTCTCAAGAAGATTGAAGTTCGAAAAGTAGGTAATAGGTTCTGAAAAAAAGGATAGAACTAACCTCAAAAGAAATGGTCTTAAGAAAACAAGAAACACACTTTTTCATCAGGAACAAGGCCTACCTTATCTTCTGATTGGGAGCGTTTATTGTTGAAATCTAACTCGGAGCTCAATTCAATATGAAGAAATGCATTTTTTGATGACAGACCTTAAAAGCAATGTTGTGGTGGATTTTACAACGAGGAATAGTTGTGGTGCAGATTTAAAATTATTTGACCGTTTCATTGCATGATGTCAGTGGGTGATATGAAGGAGAAATATAAAAACAACATTTACGTCTAGCAGAAACGAGAGGGTTTCCAGCCAGCTGGGTTCAAAGTAGAATCTTGGTTAACTAACGAGAAAACCTGTGTAGGATTCAAAAATTTGAACAATCAAATGAAGAAACTTGAAAATAATATTAGACTTCATGAAAAAATGAAATGTCAAACTCTGTGCACATACATGCTAAGCACATGCAATTAACAACTTTTGTAAATTATCAGCACAGGTATATTGCACCAGAATAGCTAAGAAGCAGTGGTTGAATAAAATATTATAAGTTAAATTCAGTAGGTTGAAATGATTATTTCATTTAATTTTGAATGAATGCATGGAATATTAAGGAAGACGTCGACGCTGAAATCGACTGAACTAATGAAATAGTTGTAACGTTCTTTCTATGGAGTTTAGATCTGTGACAATTGGCATACATTTATATTTTTGAAAATAAATGGAGATCATCTCAATAACTTCACCTCACTTTCGACATAATTTTGGAGACAATGGGGGAAAGGGGAGTGGGGGAAGAGTGCATACTTTTCAAAAGACGTTTTCTCAAAAAAACTTATCTTAAAGAAATGATTTAAGTGTCATTGGATGCACAAAGAGTTGCTGCTTGACGAGTAGAAGGATTATTTTGAATTTCACAATAGATTAGTTATCACGAAGTTTTAAACTTTTTTGAAAAAGTCGTCATTTTTTCTGTAGATTTTTTATTGTAACCAATATTACAATGAATGAAAAAAAATCGTATGTCAGTAGATAGAGCAGCTTTTTGTGCATCTAGTGATACTTTTATCATTGCTCTACAATAAAAGCTCTCGGAGAAAATAGATTTTGAAAAATAATCATGTACCCCACATTTTCCCCCATTATCTCCGTAATTATGGCAAAAATGGGAAAAAGTTATTTCACGATCACTTTTTATTTCTACAAATACATAGGTGTGCCAATTTTCTTGTATCTCGATTCTATAGAAAGAACGTTACAGTCATTTCATAAAAATTAACTAAAATCTTCCAATCTGTAATTCTTTACAATAATTTTTCCTATGTAACTCAGAAATTACCATGAAAATCAAAATAATTCTCAGCTTGTCATGCAACAACTTATTGCGCATCCAATGACACCTAAATCATTGCTCTACGAAAAGTAATTCTTGAGGAGATGTCTCTTGAAAAGTATGCACTCTCCCTTACCCTTTCCAACATTGTCTCCAAAATTGTGTCGAAAGTGGGAAAAATTTATAGAGACGACCCCTATTTACTTCAAAAAATACACACTTACGTCAATTTTCATACATCTAGATTTCATACAACAAACGTTACAGCCATTTCCTGGATTTTGGGTGGACATCTCTCTCTTAAAGTCTACTCACCAATGATTTGGACGCAGAATGGATGCACTCTGAATTCTTGTTTTTCTCGCCGCCGGTTTTCCCAAGCCCAGTGTAGCTAAATTGGACATCAAGCTCTCGTGACGTCACTCTTTTAAGGATGGGGCGTGTGGTGCCTCCGCTGTTGACCCCAACTAAATGCTTGAGCTTGTCAATCTGCAAGTAATAATTCAGTTGAAATCAAAGTTTACTGCGCGCATGATCACAAAATAACTTTTGAGAAAATTACATGCAATGGAGGAAAGCAATGCATATTATTCTAGTTGAATATGTCTACATTTTATGGTTTGCATGCTTTTTACTGCAACATTCAACACTTTTTGTGATTTTTCATAGTTAATATTCCTTAAACTTTCATACCTATGCCATATTGCTGAATATTAATTCTTTCACATCACTCATCGGTACCAAATTCATCATAATCCAGTCCCAGTACCACTTCCAAATGATGATTTGACTCGACTCAAATCAATCTTCACCTACTGGAATTTCTGTAACACACTTTCTTACCTAACATTTAACTATGTGTTATATCTCAGAATGTGCCGTGTGAAGTGAGCACAGCCGGATGTCTCTGTCTCGCTGGGTTTCGCGTGTCTTGGAGCCGGAAGAGCCATAAACGGACGGAACTCTGACCGACGGAAGTCCTTTATGGTGTCTTGCCTTTGCGACATTTACGAGCATCGGAAAGTCTTTGTTTGACTTCCGGGCACGACTAGTTTTAAGGAAGATCTGTTACCGATGGAATTAGTACATTATTAGGAGCGTTACTGTGCGTTTACTTTCCCTTGCTCCTTGGAAGTTTACGGCTTCAGAAACTGTAGTTCCAACTACTGCAAAATAAACTTCATGTTGTGCTTAAAGTAACGACACAACACTATGGTACTTACATAATTAACTGTATTCCACTCTATCCTTAGCAAGAGCTTCATTTCTCCCACCAGTCATTTGCATCAACATACATTGTTTCTAATGTTTTGCACCTTTCTCCTAACTTCCACCCTTTTGCTTATTTTCATATTTACTTCTACCCTTTAACAAATCAAACGCAGTTTTCAGGCGCTCAATCTTAACCATTTTCATTTTTACATGTGCAATGCTATCAATACACTCAAACTCCAAATTTTTCACATTCTCCCATCATCTTATCCACCCACTGAACTAGTTCTCACATCAACCTAAAAATACAACTCTACATAAAATATTTTCATCATAAACCAGACATTCTCATCTATAGTTATTCAATCTTTTTTCTAAAAATACAAAATCATTCAGGAAAATCAAATTTTCATTAAAATGGGTTTTCTAGACTGTTTGCAATAAGGCACAAGCAAACTAGTGAAATACATTTCGTTATCCAAAAGATATAAGCCATAAACCGGTGTTTTAAATTCACCTGAGAATACTTAGTGTGTTCATTTCTCAGCAACTCATTCTGAATGCAAGAAATAAACTTTGGAATATACATTCTGGTAAAAAGATAATTGGTAAGATAAATCGTTCTATTGCTTTCTAAAAATTAAGGGATGATCTTTCATTATACGTGGTTTCAGCATACCTTTGATCAGGATAGCAAGTAATAAATTAGCATATCATTCAAAGTAGAAATAAAACTTACTTTAGCTGAGAGATGATTTGTTCTGCTGACCTGGTGAAAGTGATGCACTGAGGAAGCTGAGAAGAAGTTGCCCTGCCCTCGTCATATTCTCACTCTGTAGTTGAGGTCCCAGTGATACCATGCAGGTTATTTTTGCGGTGTTCACGCGTTGCTTGGGAATGAAGAAAATTATAGTGTAAAATATTGAACAAAATTGAAATACATAAATAACAATTTTCCATTCGCTACATTTTCATTATCTGTTCATTATAGAAAACTATTTCACAAGCAATATAATTAACTTTTTGTTTTATTTTTAATCAAAATTGATATTTTCTATTTGCCACATGTTTATTTCTACAAGGTGCTCACACTGTGTCACAGAGCTTCAACACTAGGTTGGTACAATTAAAATAAACTTACATAGATAAAAACACGCTGTAAAAAAAACGCAAAAATACACACAAAAACAGACCAATTATCTGTTAAAATGACACAAATTGTTACTTCTAGTCCGTTTTCTGAATATTATCTGTTAAATCAACAAATTCATAAGTAATTCGTTTCCATACCGGACACTTTTGCTGATTTCTGCTGTTCTAACGGGTTAATTAAAAATTACGGGAGTAAATTGAATTCTTCGTTGTCGTAACGGAATCTTGGAAGTTGTCAGTTGATCTAACGGCTTTTCTTTACGTTTAGGTTTGGTTTTCACGTACAAACTGAATATTACAGATTCGAATGACTCTGCAGGGGATTTTACTGAATTCGATTAAATTTCGATTGTTTCAATGGTCCGTAACAGTTAAAACATGATCAAATTTCTGTCACAATTTCTGTTAATGTTGCATTATGTCTTGTATTACTCTGTTGTCGATATACTTTTTGTTCAATCAACACATTACCGATTTGCGTTTGCCAAGTGTGAGATAACAAGTTGACAATTCTGGCGGAACAGCTGCATTTAGAAAATTAATCATTCACTCAGAATAGAATTTACAATATTAGCGCAGTGTAAAGAGTTTTCAGTTGCAAATACATCAATTTGCCAACTAGAAATGCATGATGGCCAGAAAGCGTAACATTAATAAAAGGCCTGTGCAAATTCATTCAAAACATGCGCCCATTCCCTCTCATTTACGATGCTGACAACACAGCGTTAAGATGGTATGCAATTTGGCGTATTCTGCCCAAGGATTGGATAACCCGTGTATAAATTGACAAATAACCGTACCTAAACGTGCATATTTTAACTCTTTA
>JACJUY010015915.1:1788-22421 GCA_014220935.1 Platorchestia sp. MABIK | reverse complement strand
TTCAGACAGAATTCATCATCGCAAACCCTGTTTATCATGGATATTTAGTCCTCTATACTTATTGTCTCGAGACATTGTTATATAAAACTAAATACAAGTGAGCCATTATAGAACTATCATCTCAAGAGATGGAAACCCCAAAATGAGGAAACCTACATATCTGAGTTGGTTTATTTAAATTATCATTAAAAATTGTGATAGCCTTATTTGTTTGCTACCAGGAATGAATGATAGAAAGCAAACATCCTCTTGCTTTCAGAAAGTCCTAGGGATGAAATTCAGCAACCTAAATTCAGCAGCAGCAGATAAGAAATTCAGATAAAATTCAGCTACAGCATAGGGTAAAATTCGCTACCCTGATTTTTTTACGAACGATCCCAATTAAAAATTAAGGTCGTATCGCGGGTGGAATGCGGTTGGTAATAAGGTTGTTTTTTGGTTGAAATACACGCGGTTTGGAGGTCAAATGTCCCCGTTATCGGATACAAAATCGCCCGCGAAACACCCGTGACCCGCTTTACCTACCGGCCGTGTACCACCTCAGAACCAGATTCGAATTGCGGCTGGCCGTCCGTGGGTTATGGGTTAAAAAATCGCTCCCGGTTGCACGTGCCTCGCCTCACGGGGTGTACAATATCGCACTGGAAGCTTTGGACCTTACAATACATTCACACTTGATGTACTATAAATGTATTGATCCAATAAACTCAGTACAATATTGTACATCCCATGAGACCGATGCACGTGCAACCGGGAGCTCATGTACATTAGACAATACATTGGAAAGGTCAAAGAACGCCGCTCTATCTTTAACTTTTATCACAAAAATCAAACATTATCTACATCAAAATTTACATGAGTGTCTTACTTCCATTAATCACAGCCTTTCCAATAATGAATTAAACATAAAATCATAATCCGTTAAAATACTTCATGTAACAAACAAATATCCACTACATAAACATAAGCAAGGGAATATAATTTCCATATCACACAGTTCCCTTTCAACGCTCGTCTACATTATAAATTAAATTATTGGTTAGTTTAAACCTCCCTATCCGCAACAAATGCGATCCAAAGCGAGTAAAAAGGAAGGCGCCATTTAGTACGGAATTAACATGCGGACCACGTTTTGGGACATTTGCGTACCACTATGTAAATTGCTCTATTGCATACCGGCATAAATGAATAGCATTTCCATTGCTTCACTACCTTTTTCAGAATTGATTTTAGCATACGAGGTAAAAACTATCATACACTTATACTTTTCACGCTTTTTAGAAATGACAATAATGGATTTGAGCAGTACAGTCGGTTTCTCAATTTTGCTACTCAAAACCTAACCGAACCCACCGTAGCAATCGCACGAACGTAGTCAACGTGTTAAGGAAACGCGGAATCTGCGCAAAAAGGGTATAAAAACAGTAAGTTCAGAAAAAAGTTTATGAAACATGATCAAAGTTGAAGAAGAAAGCAGTAGGTGCTAAAAAAACAGGGCAGCAGTGAACCGAATAAAGGTGGTCCGTAACCTAACAAAGCAGTTTAATTTCAACGAAAAGAAGGCCTATCTAACTCTTAGCTTGGGCCCTCACATTTTCCTCCCTGGGAGCGCTAGTTCCCATAGATACAATAGTTGTATCCCTCTGAGGAGCGTCTGCATTATTCCGGGTGTCCCCCAAAAAAGTCCCCGAGTTTTTATATGATTATATCTCCGCTTTAAATTAACATTTTTGAAATGTCCTATTTTTCATAATGTAATAAATTTTGTTTCCTTCCGTTTCGAATAATCTAATTTTTGAAAATCGTGTAATAACCACTTTAGAGTGAAGAGGTAGAAAAACTAATTGCTCAAAGGAAAGGTTTTAAAAACGACACTGGTGTTCATCATTCATCAATACTTAGTGTAAAAAATAATTTCACAATGTTTCCTACTTACTATCAAGTACTTAAACCCTCTCAGATGTTATTTACTCCGCTATTTCATCATTTGAAGACACCTAAAATACAGCTCACTAACGATCAAAGAATGTTCATCGTATTGGAATATGAAGCAACGAAAAACTGTGAAAAAGTTCGAAGAACCATTAAAGAAAAATTACCAGAAAGGAACTCGCCCGATAAGAAGACTGTATCGCACTGTTAGAAAATTAGAGAGAAAATTAAATGCTCTTTCAACTTTTTCAGCTTTTCGTTGCTTCATATTCCAATACGATGAACATCCTTTGATCGTTATTGAGCTGCATTTTAGGTTTCTTCAAATGATGATATAAGGAAGCAAATAACTTCTCCGAGGCTTTAAATATTTGGTGGTACGTAGGATACATCATTGTGAAATTATATTTTTTAACAGTTGGTATTGAGAAATGAAGAACACCAGTGTTGCTTTGAAAACTTTTCCTTTGAACAATTAGTTTTTCCACCTGTTTCAGTAAATAGATTATTGTAAAGTGGTTATTAAAATATTTTCAAACACTTAAATTGTTGGAAAAGGAAAAAAATATTGAATTGTGACAAAAGAAATTTCAAATATGTTAATTTAAAGTGAAGATATGATCAATTAAAAAATTAGGGACATTTTTGTAGGACACCCAGTATATACAGGGTTTGGTGTTATGTGATGCATCTATTTTAACCATTTACAGAAAAACGCAAAATAAAACGATTTTCAGGAGTGACAAAAACCTCAAAACTTCATTTTCGATAAATCATGACCTGAAATAATTATAGATTCCCGTAGGAATAGCCTGAAGCGCACGCCAACAGCCTGCCAAAGAAGTTAGATTTTACTCGGTTGCTGCATAGTGAGCCTATTCTTACGGGAATCTAAAATTATTTCAGGTCATCATTTCTCGAAAACAGGAGTTTTGAGGTTTTTGTCACTCATGAAAATCGTTTAATTTTGCGTTTTTCTGTATATGGTTAAAATATGCGCAGCGAATTACCCAACACCCTATATATATACAGGGTGTATTTTTTTACTTTGAACAAACTTCGAACTTAGGTACAAAAACTCACAATAAATCGATTTTCATGAATGACAAAATGTCCAAAACTCATTAGTTTTCGAGTTATGGCGTCTCAAAGCATGTTTAGAAGTGCATGTTATAACTGGGCCGCACACCAATTGTTATTTAAAGTTGTTAGTTNGCGGTGCATTGGTTCCTGCTGCCAGACGTCGCTGTGTGCACTGCAGTGCGAAGAGGCGGGTTGGCGCTTGTGTTGGTCATACTCTAGCTTGGCTGCGAGCCGTCTGCTCTGGGTGTGAGCGGGCGTTCCCATGCCGTTTGGTTCTTTCAAATTGTTGCTTTCCTTTTCAAAAATTGTACCGTTATTATTATTGTTTTTATTTTATTTCATTTGAGGCCATGCTAATCGGACTGTTTCTGTTTCAATTGCAGGACCGTATACGAGAAACCGCACCAAGCCAATCCAATTATGGGAAATCGCGTGACAACAGTGAGTGTCGATGCTCTCACTACGGCGCTGTCTCAGCATCAAGGAATGATGTCTGAGGAATGGCTGAGAGCCAACGCTCAAGTTGATCTCGTACCTGATCGTGTATCGGACTTGGCGGTCATATTCCTGGTGTTGCTCGTCATAGCTCTTGGGGTTATGATGTACTTTACCCGTCGGGATTTGGGGGTATTAACGGGGCGTGTCCGTGCAGAGGATGTCACCCTCCGGCGGCAACACTTGCGTTCTCTTGGTCCTACTGACCCATAAAGATGGGTATGCCACGGGCGTTCACACGGTGCCTTTAGCCACCGGTTTTATGGCTTTTAAGTCATAGTTATGGGCGCCCTGGTGTTGCGGAAGGGGGCCCGGTTGGCCTCGCCGTTAAGTTCGTGTTATGAAAGGAAATGCGGGTAATGACTAGTTGTATGCATTATCTTGCAGTAATTAATCAGATGTGTAAGCTAATATTTTACTATTTACTCAGGTTTATTATTACTTTGGTGTTTTTACATTTGTGTTTTCCGTATTTACGTGTTACCTATGCTGCTAGGAGTTTCGAGCCGAGGCAAGTTCAAATGTTTCTTATAAATTATTTTTTCTTTCTTCGATTATTTCACGTTTTGCGAACAAATTGATCAGATCTATTGCCATGTTATGGTGTTGATAGTTTTTTTTCATGTGTATTTCTTGTTGTTTTCCGAAGTATTTTTTCTACGATTGTTGCGCGACGTGCTTGTCGTCTATAATTGTGTGTGACTTACTTTCTTTAGTTCTTTGGTGATGCGATTGCGTTTCTTGATCATAATAAATTGCTCAATTGCGAGTTTGAATTGCGATTCTTCGCTGCGATTTTTCGTTTTGGTGATGCTTCATTTTCAGCGTTTTTACTTGTGTGAAACCGTTGTATTTTAGTGTTGGTTTATAGTGTTTTTTTTTGGCGATGTTTTTTTTTAAGATAATTGTTTATTCATTGCGGATCGGTTTGATTGGATGCTATGCTGTTGCGGTAGATAGGTTTTTGATTCCGGTAGCGTTTTTGCTTTACTTTTTGCATCTCCCAATTCTGTTTTTCATTTTTCTATTTTGGATTATTATTTTCGGATGGGTTTTGATTCAACTACTTGTGCGTTCTTTTGTTCGAGGGGGATGTTAAATACTATATATTTCAACGAATCTTTAATCTTCAATGTGTTTTATATCGATTGCTTTTATGTCATGTCCGATTTAAAATTGGTATTCAGTTCTTCTATGCATATTTGCGTTTTTATTCCCTTATTACGATGTGTAAAGGTGCGATATTTTTTCGGTTTTCATATTCCATTTACATTTGGAGATTTTGCACTCCTCATGTGTGTGTCTTTCTTTACGCATTGTATACGTGTTTTGCGTAACACCTAGTTTTACGTTTATTTTTGATAAAAAAGGGATTTATACATTTGCTTACGTACGTTTTAACTGTTTTAGCTGGACGCGTTTGTTTCATTTTTCAGTCTTGATGTCTGCTGTTTTCGATAGCGAAAGGTTATTGTTTCTTTGGTTTACTGCGCTGTGTAAGTAACTTGCTGTTTTAATTTTTGATTTTGATTTTTCTTTTTGATTCGCGCATTTTAGTGGGTTGACGCTATTTCCCACGGTGGGGGAGGTGTATGCGTGCAATAGTTCGTGCATTTGTGCGTGCATGCGTCAGTGCCGGGCCTCAGTGCGAGTGCCGCAGTGCGCATGCTGAATCAGCGATTTCTGTCTAGTATAAATTAAGGTGCGGAGATTTCAGAGTCGCACTTGGCTTGTGAATATCTCTCAACGCAGTAAACCCCAAGCTCTCCTGGACTTCTGGACTTTGATTTAACCTTCGACCCTGATAACGCCAGGCATTTCCGTAATACGGCCAGCTGAGTCCACAATGCGTCCAACCAGATCCTGTTCCGATTCAACAGGAGTGGCAAACACGAGGTCCTTCATGGTTCCCCACAAGAAGAAATCCAGTGGCGTCAAATGAGGCGACCTAGCTGGCCATGCTACAGGAGCACATCTGCCAATCCATCGGTTTTGAAATTGGTTATTCAGGAACAGGCGTGTTTCACGAAAGTAATGTGCTGGCGCTCCGTCATGCTGGAACCACATTCGCCTGCGTGTCTCCAAGGGCACGTCCTCCAGTGGTCCAGGCAAAACTTCGCGTAGGAAGATGGTGTACGCAGGTCCCGTGAGAGGAGAAGGTAATTGGTACGGACCAATTAAATTATTGCCAATAATGCCTGCCCACACGTTGACACTAAATCTGTGCTGGTGACTATTAGGCTGACTAACATGAGGGTTATTTCCAGCCCAGTAATGATTATTGTGACGGTTGAAAACCCCATCACGACCGAAATAAGCTTCATCTGTGAAGAGAATAAGTTTTGAGAACCCGCGATTCATTCTTTCCTGTTGCATTAGCCAGTGGCAAAACAGCATACGAGGTTCAAAATCACCTGGCATGAGCCCTTGCACTCTTTGGAAATGGTACGGATGTAATTGCTGACGAGGTAGTGCCCTCCACACAGTAGTATGGTTTCGCAAGCCAAGACGTTGAGCAGCCGCACGAGTGCTGGTTCGTGGATGTTGCTCAAAGTATTCCACAATTCTATCCTCCTGTGGATGATGGCCGCGCCCAGCATTTCCTCTGTTAACGTTGAAGCTGCCGGTGTCACGCAATCTCGTATGCAGAGTAGCAAAATACCGGAAATCAGGCACTTCGCGCCTAGGAAACCTTTCTCTGTACATCCTCAGAGCGAGCCTACCATTTCGGCCTGCAGCTCCATAAATCAAATGCATGTCTGCCTTCTCAGCATTGGTAAATCTTTCCATGGTCACAGTGCAACGGCGTGTCAACAAATGACGAATTGATACTGCAACACGTGCGTTCCAGAATTGTAGATTGTTAATAATAAATATTATTTCATTATTTCAGTTTCACATTGCATCTTGAAATCTTGTCGTTGATTACATGGAATGGATAACCCATAATGAAATGAGAAAAAATGCTTTCATTGTATTCGACAATCTCGAAAACTAACAACTTTAAATAACAATTGGTGTGCGGCCCAGTTATAACATGCACTTCTAAACATGCTTTGCGACGCCATAACTCGAAAACTAATGAGTTTTGAACATTTTGTCATTCATGAAAATCGAACTTTTTTGAGTTTTTGTACCTAAGTTCGAAGTTTGTTCAAAGTAAAAAAAAACACCCTGTATGTATTACTGACAGGCGTCTTCTCAGTAGGCAAAGTAGGCAGTACCCACTCCGTAGATTCATAGATAAATATCAAGTTTTTTTACTACTATGAATGCACCAATCCAACGAAATTATAATAGTGGATTCAATTACTATGCTCAAAACCCCAAAATCGTAATAACGTAGGCAAGATTTGCACACTGTCTTTTTTTTTTTGTATCTACATACACTCTGCAGGGTAACAATGCAGAAAAGGTACCATATTATTGTTCAAAACTATGTTATATCTCGGCCATATTAGGCAAAAGTTGTTCTGCTTTCGTCGCAGGGGCCTGACGTTTTTGGAACGTTTTGTTTACGAATAAAAGCAAATTTTAGATTCTTTGTGTGGAGTATGATAATGTCTTTTATTCTCGTTTAACTTTTCACTGTGTATTTGACATTTTCTGTTTTTTTTATAAACGCCCATGTTCTTTTCCTTTTGTATTTTTGGTGCAATTTGGAACGTTTTCAGCAAGAAAATTTGTACCATCGAATAAATGCAACAATCATTGCAGCTGAGATAGTGCATTGCTTTTAGTTACAACATGTGTGTGCCTAAGTGAAGTTTTTGCTAGTATTGAGTTATTTCTTTCAATGCAGCTCGTTTACATTGTACTTGTTTTTAATGTGTCCTAATACCTACATGGATTACCTTACAACATTGTCAAATAATTCTTAAGAAGAAGTTATTAATTATAAAATGCAAAGAAATAGATACTATTTCAGTCAAAATTAAACAAGTAAATGAAATAGTGAAATGCAGCATTCCTCTTAAAGAACCAAACAATATTCAAGGAATTACTTTAGAAATGAGCAGATATATTCATTATTAACATGTTAACTTGACTAAAAAACAAGGACGTGAACAAAACAATGAGATCAATTTGAAGTACATAGGTACGTAGGTTGCTTAAAAAAATCAACTAATATTCCAGTTATTAACATCAGAATAAGCAAATTCAATTTTCATTAAAAATAGCGAAAACATAACTTGAAAACTAGAAGTCTTTATGTTTTAGACCATGACATCAGGTTTTCGGAACGACTAGTCATTATCAGTATCTCACAACCTAAAGACTAGAAATATTTATTGTCATAGCATAACTTTAGGTTTCTGCAAAGAATAGTCATTATCAATCCATACATCGAAGCTTAATCAAAAGATAGACTAGAAAAGATCATTATTAGGAACCGCTGTTATAGAATATGGACACATTCAGAGCGTACAGAGGTACCACTCTTTATGTGAGCACAGTGTATTATGTACATCAGCTGAGCTGTTCTGCAAGTAACTTGTAACATATTTATTACTAGTTTCTACATCCTATGTATTAATTGAAGTGGAAATGAACGAAACAAAAATAAACAGAATGAATTTACGATGCTTTCAATTACTTCTTCCGTCTGTTTAACTGTAAAATATGCATTATTTCTCCTGTACGAACATTATATTTCGCACTCACGGGCATCTCATATAAGTCCCAGTCAGAAATTTGACGTCTGACCGACAATAATTTACATCTGAATTTACCGGTAATTATCCTCTCCTTCTTCCTATAAACTGACGATATATCGTCGGAATTAGTGTCGCGAATGTCTCATATTATCATCTGATTAATGTTAAATTACCGGTTTTTACCATAAATTTTGGACGAAGACCGACGATATTAACCAGATAATTACCGGTAGTTTACCGGTTATTATAGTCGGTCTTCGTTCAAAACATTCTGTAATTACTGGTAATTTAACGTTAAAAATGGCTACTCTAACCACTATATTCCGGGAGATTCATAAGCAGTGCAACGATTTTTCCCAAAAAATTCGAATTGCTCCCAAAAACAATAAGCCACATCTTGTGAAAAAAATCACATCACAAAACCTATCGAAATAACTAATTTAAATTCAACAATTTTGTTTAATACTGTATACATTTCATCAAGTTTCTTACAAATTGCGATAATTGAACAGATTAGTATTACCGGGTGAGGCCTATTGTAGCAAGTAACAATGCATTATTAGAAAAAATAGCTGCGATGCAGATGAATGCTACAGTAAGAGGGCTCAAATTGTCATCTTCATCGTAGAACACGAGACTATTACGATAAGTCTCACAGTACAATATAAAGTAATTTTAAATCGCCACTGATTTATAAATAGGTTAAAGCATTAAAGATGTTCAACAAATATATTTATTTCAATTTCAACAGCCGACATTTGACTTTTCAAATAAATTCTTACAAAAATATCTTCGGCACGCAAAGAATTCCATCACAGGTTGTTTGTAAGACTCATCACTGCAAACACTACGTATAGAACATTCATTTAAACTTAACTACCACCACAAAAGGACTCATCAAGCAGCCGATTTCTAAATTACTAAGAAAATATTACCAATTTTAAATTGAATTTGCACACTTCCATTCATAGACATCAAATATCTACAATGACCAACCCTCTCAACCACTACACATCTTAGTTTTTTAACTAGGATGAGGAGACGACAGGGCCCGCAATAATGCTATCGAGTCGCAAGTAGCAGAGGGCGGGGTTATCCTCCACAGCTACACCTCTTCAGAAGAAGTTACCCTTCACCTCCCGCTTCCATGCGGCTCCGACGTTTGTACTCTCTAGGGAATTCTTAATTTACAAGACATTCAAATCATAAAAACTATAAAAAACTCAAATGTTTCAAATGGTACTTTCCCATAAAACTGGTGCAATACGGCACAGAAATTTTCGAAATGCCGATACCTCCTGTTTAATTAGACGAAAATGAAATCCGCAGAAAAAACAACATACATTGTGTCCTTTTTGGTACCAAAAATAGACGAACAGATGCCACATCAAATTAGTACGATCAGTTAGTACTAGTTTTAAATGAGCTCAGTAATTCGTGGATGAAAATATTTTGACATCCGTTTTTTGACATTCCAGCCGGAAAAATTTTCATCATGCCGGTACTTCGTGTTCAATAAAACAAAATTGAAATCCGAAAGTAATATATAACATACAGTGGGTCCTTTTTGGTACCGAAAATAGATGAACAGATCCGACATCAAGTTAATACGATCAGTAACGACTAGTCTCAAATGAACTCATTAATTCGTAAATGAAAATATTATTTTGACATCCGTGTTTTTGACCGTCTAGCCACAAAAATTTTCGTAATGCCGATACCTCATGTTTTTAACCTGTAAACTAATCCACGGAGGCCGGCACAAGAACGGCGTCGTATTCGTGAAGAATTCAAAATTACAGAAATTAGTGAAACAAATTATATCCAAGTCCTATCACAAGTCATCCAGTGTTAATAATAGCATGACAGCGAAAAATATGCGTTACGATTGTGAACAGGTACTTATGAATTAAATGAAAAATTATTTCAGCAACAGATCATTTCAAAGTAGGCAACCTAGAAGCGATAGTACTTCATGAAGAAATTATATTTACAGGCACAATAAATACAATTACACTGACGCCGTGCTCTCAATAAATCTTTCAATGTTAAAACTTTAGCCCTCGCTCCTTTTCTAGTTCAGAGGAAACTTTTTGGGTCGGGATTAGGCATGAGGATAGGACAGCAAAGCAACTGAGAGATCCACCCTACTTCTAAGACTGCAGAGTCAGTCGCTCCTGAGTTTTTCCAGCATGAAGGGTGACAGCGACGACAAGCATGGGGAAGGGGTGGGAGGCATAGATCGAGGGTGTAGGGCTTTTTTGAAGAGGCGGGGAGGGAGAAAGGGTGTTGCCCCGGGGAAAGCACCCTCCGTCTAAACCCCGCTGAAGGGAGGAGTATCATAACCTGATGTCGACGGAGCTAGCAAATAAGGCGGCTGAGAGGCCGTCAAAGTAAGCGATGAAGAAGCAAGTAGACTTTGAGGAAGTGTTCTGGTTTCCGCCGGCGACTTCTCTGATTCAATTCCTTGTCTCTGAGCCAGCCCAATAGTTGCAACGACGCAGGACCTCTTGGATGGTTGACGCCTTTAGTTTCTTATCTGCATCAAACCCGACTGCAGCTAAAGCATCTGATAAATTGAAACAGATTAGTAAATATCAACTGTGCAAATAATGACAAAATAATATAAATTACCATTTGCCGAATGACTGTGTTCCAACAACCACTGGATTCGGAGCAAGCCAGGCCAGCTCTACTAGTGATCGCAACATTTGGCCCATCTGGCTTTGGCTGCAATCAGAGAATAAGTCGATTAGCCAAACTTTGAATACAACACTTGATGTCGGTACCCTATTGAACAGCTGTGCATTGAAGTTATTGATAATTTATTTCTATATGAAACTTTGGACCTATTTGGCTTGTTGAATTTGAATCAAATCATGTCGTGCAGATAAAGCAAACTGATATTAAAACGTAACATTGAGGACTGACGTCCATGCGATGCTCAAATACATTGAAGAATAATCAATCTTGAACGAAAAAACAGATTATTCATAACAGCCTTAATTTATCGATTCTACCCACTGCAATGCTAATACGTTTTCAAACGTTGCAACCGATCTGCCAGTATTTGTTACAAAAAATTTGCAGCAATAAATCTCTTTATTTGCATTACTATAACGAAAGATAATTTTCAGTTAGTTTAAGCCTTCCTATCCGCAGCAAAATAAATGCAATCCAAAAAGAGGAAGGAGGGAGGCACCATTTAGTATGGAGTTAAGGGAACGCGGAATCTATGCAAAAGGGGCATAGAAACAATTAGTTGAGTAAGAAGTTCGTGAAAAAAGATCGAAGTTTAAGAAGAAAGTAGTAGGTGCTGAAAACAGGACAGCAGTGAACCGGAAAAATAAGGTCCTTAACATAACAAAAGCATAATAGTTCAACAAACAGAAGACCAAACTAGCTCTTACCTCGGGCCCTCGCATTTTCCCCTTGGGGGAGCTAATTCCCATAGATACAATAGTCGTATCCTACGGAGGGGTATTACTATAACCGAATGCTGGATAAGATATTAGTTAGAAAACTTGTTAGTTTAAGCCTTCCCAACCGCTAAAAAGAGCGTTTCGATGAGAGGAAGGAGGGAGGCACAATTTAGTATGGAGATAAGGGAACTCGGAAACTATGCAGAAGGGACATGGAAACAGTAAGTTGAAAAGAAGTTCGTGAAACAACATAAAAGTTGAAGAATACAGTCGCAGGTGCAGAAAAACAGGACAGCAGTGAACCGAAAACTGGTGGTCCTTAACCTAACAAAAACATTCAATGCATTCCAGCGAAAAAAACGTAACTCTCAGCTAGGGCCCTCACACATTTTCCCCATGGGGGTGCTAATTCTCTTAGATACAATAGTTGTATCCCCCTGAGGGGAAATGTATTAGTTGATGAACGAAAAGAACTGTATGAGCTTACACGAACCTTATATTGACTGACAGGGGGAATGCTCCTTGAACGAGATTTTCGTCCGTTGAAGAGTTTGTCCTAACCCAGAGTAGGACATTTCCAAGGCCACAGCCCCGTCATGACGGCATGATGAGCTGGTGTCGTGCAGACTGACGCCCACACAACGTCGAAGCTCCGTCATCTAGAAATTAAAAAGACAATGTAATTGTGTGTGATAAATCGAAATCAAATGCGCACCCCATTCTGGGAACGGCCTAACTGCAAAGAGAATGAAGCTTTGTTTTCAAAAACCTTTACCACACCGTATCATCCTGAATAATGAATGACCAGGACATTTAGACATTTAAGTAGGATCGAGATTCATGCCGCTTTTACCTCCACAGGAAAGTTTTCATGGAGTGTTAAATTCTAAATAAACGGTGGATAGGCCAGTCAGACCAGCCTTTGTGCAATAATTCCTAGCCTCTGAGGGTAGGTACTGCAAAGAGAGCCATCACAGCATAATGTGTCTTATTCACTCTAGGAATGAAAAGTTCTATGTGTGCAATCACTGACCAACTTTACATTTTCACAGTATATTTTAAAAATTTTATCATTGTTGCCTACTAAATGCAATTTGACACTGGAATGTCATTTCTGTAATGTCATTTCTGTAATGAGTTTTATGTCTATCCTTATTCATAAACAAAATTAGAATTTCCAAATTTATTCCACACACAATATTCCTGGAAAGTAATTTCTGGTTATAAATGTACTGTGTTAAATGTTCCTCATTAGAGGGAAATTCATTTTGAAATTTTATATTTCCACATAAACATCAAAACAATTCAAACAAACATTTTACAAGGTGTCTCCTGATATTTCATTTTCAAAGTTTAATTCTTTTTACCACCTTCAACAGCAAAAAATTACTTCCTAATATATACATTATGAATGTTGTCGAAATGTCCAGGATGTAAGAAATCATTCTATAACGAGCAGTTTGAGTCAGTAATACACGCAAATACATGGGTTCAAACAATTTCAAGGTGATTAATGCATAAAATACTTAATTAAAAACTTTTCACTATATGAAGCATCCAACGCATAATTGCAAAAATGAAACAAATTTTTTATGTACCCACTCCCAAACGGACCCCAACAAATGTTTGTCAAAGACCCTGTCTTAACATCTTTCAACAATGAGGGCAACAGCTCATCATATGCAAAAAATAAACTGGCTGGAAACTAGTAGACACCGGGGAATTGTCCAATCATCTAACAGGAATATTTCCCAAAAACTGCAGCAAATATCTGATTCTGGGAGAACTGAATTTGTGAAAATCTTCAAACTCATCATACATATTTACTTTTCTTTCAATATTCAGTGATTTATCCAACTTCACAATTTTTTACAACCCTGACAGGTAAAGTGAGGTAAATTTCACTACTCCTTAATTTCTTTTTTGTTGCTTTTAAAATTTTACTACTTTTTACCACTTTACTACCTAGTAGACACCCTGTTATGGGAATGAAAGAAATGTCCAAACAGCAAGATAAGGCATTAGTACTGAATCATAAGAGTTGAATACTTTACATTTCATCATAACAGGTCTTAGTTTACTTGAGGCATCAGCAAAGGCTTTATTGGAGGAATTGCATGAAAATAACTTTCGTCTCTAGCTTCAGACTTAATTAAGCAAATCTAGATGGATTTCACTCACTGAATTTCCAAAGTTTTACTGATTGACTCTAGGCTGTTTTCAATAGGAGTATCACAAATTGAATTTTGACCGTTAAATGAAACAGATTTACTGAACAAGTCTATGCGTTCATCAGGATGTGTCTAAGAATTCAAGGGAACTAAGTGCTGTTCCATTTATTTGCATTATTGGGTGATTCTGAAATCAATCAATCTTTAACCTAAGGCTTGGGTCCCAAGTACATCAGGGCAAATGTAAAAAACTAGATTATTTCATTTCCAACTTTTCAATGTTACAGAAACTTTCCAAAACATGGTAAGAACAGTAGTAAAAAAATTCACTGAACATATTTTGATTGATCCACTGTCAACAGTTGAAAAATTCATCAACTCTGTAGTCTATAAAAAGCAACTGTTTGATGTACAAACATCATCCTCAGGCTGGAAATATTTATACGAAATTTCCAGTCACATAGATAAAATGCAAATCTAACACTCAAAGCTACATCAGACAGTGATAATTTTGAAAATGACAGCACTAGAAAATGATTAGAAGCAAAATTTGTACCACAGCAATAAGTACTGGTACGACTTCATCTTTTTTCCTTTAATTTAAAACAAATCAATTTTTTTCTTAAAAAGCTCAAGTTTTACGTAAACAAGGTCACATTTAATTTTAAAAGGTCACATTTAATTTTAAAAGGTCAACTTCATTTTAAAAGGTCAACTTCATTTTAAATGGTCAACTTCATTTTAAAAGGTCAACTTCATTATAACAGGTCAACTTCATTTTAAACGGTCAACTTCATTTTAAAAGGTCAACTTCATTTTATAAGGTCAACTTCATTTTAAAAGGTCAACTTCATTTTAAATGGTCAACTTCATNAAATCTAACTTCTTTGGCAGGCTGTTGGCGCGCGCTTCAGGCTATTCCTACGGGAATCTATAATTATTTCAGGTCATGATTTATCGAAAACGAAGTTTTTAGGTTTTTGTCACTCCTGAAAATCGTTTTATTTTGCGTTTTTCTGTAAATGGTTAAAATAGATGCATCACATAACACCAAACCCTGTATATACTGGGTGTCCGACAAAAATGTCCCTAACTTTTTAATTGATTATATCTTCACTTCAAATTAACATATTTGAAATTTCTTTTTTCACAATGCAATAATTTATTTTTCCTTTTCCAACAATTTAAGTGTTTGAAAATATTTTAATAACCGCTTTACAATAATCTATTTACTGAAACAGGGGGAAAAACTAATTGTTCAAAGGAAAAGTTTTCAAAGCAACACTGGTGTTCTTCATTTCTCAATACCAACTGTTAAAAAATTTAATTTCACAATGATGTATCCTACATACCACCAAATATTTAAACCTTCGGAGAAGTTATTTGCTTCCTTATATCATCATTTGAAGAAACCTAAAATGCAGCTCAATAACGATCAAAGGATGTTCATCGTATTGGAATATGAAGCAACGAAAAGCTGAAAAAGTTGAAAGAGCATTTAATTTTCTCTCTAATTTTCTAACTGTGCGATACAGTCTTCTTATCGGGCGAGTTCCTTTCTGGTAATTTTTCTTTAATTGTTCTTCGAACATTTTCACAGTTTTTCGTTGCTTCATATTCCAATACGATGAACATTCTTTGATCGTTAGTGAGCTGTATTTTAGGTGTCTTCACATGATGAAATAACGGAGTAAATAACATCTGAGAGGGTTTAAGTACTTGATAGTAAGTAGGAAACATTGTGAAATTATTTTTTACAGTAAGTATTGATGAATGAAGAACACCAGTGTGGTTTTTAAAACCTTTCCTTTGAGCAATTAGTTTTTCTACCTCTTCCATTGAATCAATCACTCTAAAGTGGTTATTACACGATTTGCAAAAATTAGATTATTCGAAACGGAAGGAAACAAAATTTATTACATTATGAAAAAAAGGACATTTCAAAAATGTTAATTTAAAGCGGAGATATAATCATATAAAAACTCGGGGACTTTTTTGGGGGACACCCGGAACAATGCAGACGCTCCTCAGAGGATACTACTATTGTATCTATGGGAACTAGCGCTCCCAGAGAGGAAAATGTGAGGGCCCAAGCTAAGAGTTAGATAGGCCTTCTTTTCGTTGAAATTAAACTGCTTTGTTAGGTTACGGATCACCTTTATTCGGCTTACTGCTGCCCTGTTTTTTTAGCCCCTACTGCTTTCTTCTTCAACTTTGATCTTGTTTCATAAACTTTTTTCTGAACTTACTGTTTTTATACCCTTTTTGCGCAGATTCCGCGTTTCCTTAACACGTTGACTTCGTTCGTGCGATTGTTACGATGGGTTCGGTTAGGTTTTGAGTAGCAAAATTGAGAAACCGACTGTAATGCTCAAATCCATTCTTGTCATTTCTAAAAAGCGTGAAAAGTATAAGTGTATGATAATTTTTACCTCGTATGCTAAAATCAATTCTGAAAAAGGTAGTGAAGCAATGGAAATGCTATTCATTTATGCCGGTATGCAATAGAGCAATTTACATAGTGGTACGCAAATGTCCCAAAACGTAGTCCGCATGTTAATTCCGTACTAAATGGCGCCTTCCTTTTTCCTCGCTTTGGATCGCATTTGTTGCGGATAGGGAGGTTTAAACTAACCAATAATTTAATTTATAATGTAGACGAGCGTTGAAAGGGAACTGTGTGGTATGGAAATTATATTCCCTTGCTTATGTTTATGTAGTGGATATTTGTTTGTTACATGAAGTATTTTAAACGGATTATGATTTTATATTTAATTTCTTTATTATTTTGGTGTTTCATTATTGGAAAGGCTGTGATTAATGGAAGTAAGACACTCATGTAAATTTTTATGTAGATAATGTTTGATTATTGTAATAAAAGTTAAAGATAGAGCGGCGTTCTTTGACCTTTCCAATGTATTGTCTAATGTACATGAGCTCCCGGTTGCACGTGCATCGGTCTCATGGGATGTACAATATTGTACTGAGTTTATTGGGTCAATACATTTATAATACATCAAGTGTGAATGTATTATAAGGTCCAAAGCTTCCAGTGCGATATTGTACACCCCGTGAGGCGAGGCACGTGCAACCGGGAGCGATTTTTTAACCCATAACCCACGGACGGCCAGCCGCAATTCGAATCTGGTTCTGAGGCGGTACACGGCCGGTAGGTAAAGCGGGTCACGGGTGATTCGCGGGCGATTTTGTATCCGATAACGGGGACATTTGACCTCCAAACCGCGCGTATTTCAACCAAAAAACAACCTTATTACCAGCCGCATTCCACCCGCGATACGACCTTAATTTTTAATTGGGATCGTTCGTAAAAAAATCAGGGTAGCGAATTTTACCCTATGCTGTTGATGAATTTTATCTGAATTTCTTATCTGCTGCTGCTGAATTCCGGTTGCTGAATTTCATCCCTAGGACTTTCTGAAAGCAAGAGGATGTTTGCTTTCTATCATTCATTCCTGGTAGCAAACAAATAAGGCGATCACAATTTTTAATGATAATGTAAATAAACCAACCCAGAAATGTAGGTTCCTCATTTTGGGGTTTCCATCTCTTGAGATGATAGTTCTATAATGGCTCACTTGTATTTAGTTTTATATAACAATGTCTCTAGACAATAAGTATAGAGGACTAAATATCCATGATAAACAGGGTTTGCGATGATGAATTCTGTCTGAANTTGCAAATTTTATTCATGAATATTGGAAGCCTGAAGAAGATACAATTACTTTTCTGAACACATTTCATGTCGTTCCTGAGGAGAGTTTGGTAAATAAAGATATAGGCAATCAGCTATGTTTTACGCTACGTTAATAGAGAATTATGTTAGTAGATATGCAATGTCTCTTTCTTCATGATTTGTTACATTTCTACAATAACGATTTTTCTGACCAAATTATTTTTGGCATATAAACAGAATTGAATGAGCTCCGTTGTTTTTCAATTTCGCCTCTGAGTTGGGATAATAAGAGTATAAAATTAATTAAATGATGCACTTGGTATCCTTTGTGGGGACATATGTTGGCATGGACGGATGTCCTCAAAATGGTCCCTTCATTATCTCTCTCCTGAAAATACCGTTGTTGTATTATGGGAGGCTTAATTGCATTCTCTAAGTAATGACTATGTTAATTTTTCTGTAAGATTCTTTACAGAAATACAAATTCAATATTATAACTCATGTGTTACAGAGTGGCCACAAAGACGGTTCTTTTTTCAAATGTGTATCGATGTCACAATAAGTTTCTAATTTCACCATATTAATAACTGTACGCTAACCCTGTTTTGATGTCACAATAAGTTACTTATTCCACCATATTAAAAAATGTAATTTCATACTAACCTTGAGCAAAAAATAAGACCAATATGCTTTTGATAGTGCTTTGTATCAGTGCCAACAAGAATAGAGAAAAATGCTGATGATAACCATAACACTTAGTTTATAATGAAAAATCGATTGCTGTAAATATCTATCATGGCCAAACAATAGCAATGCGTTTTATAACACTTGCACTTTTGGGACTTAGCACTCCTACAGGGTCCGAGAGATGTGTATTTGGGTCATTTTATATTGTAATTAGTTAACGTTTTGCCTTTTTATGATGGACATTTTTTATTCATTTTTTTTTTTTGCTGTCCATGTCAGCTCGTCTTTCTGTCTTCAATTATTCTCTTGTTTAATTTGTTTTTCAAGATTTTTAATTCTGTGCTTTGAGTCCTGTGCAACAGTGCACCCTATCTATGAGGGTATGATTTTTTGTAAACACTTTTTTGGTATATAATTGCGCTTGCTAATCATGCTTCAGTTTTTTTCTGAAACCGCATTAGTAATGCAAGGAAATTTTTTTGTGCTGTTCTGTGTCTATTTTCCATTTGGTTCTCTAATGGAATGTACTTCAGTATTTGAACTCGTTGTAAAAAATGCTGTTCAGCATCCAGCCAATAACCCTACATACAAAGTCACGTGAAAGCCATATGGTTACGACATGGATTGTCCATGTTTGTCATATGGGTTCTACCTACCCATGCTATGTGGAAAGCACATGGGCTTTTGGAAAGTGCCCCCACCTGGTTCCCACATGGTTAGGACACGTGTAGAGGGTGTGGGTCCTACATGGAAGCCACATGGTTCCGACATGGATTGTCCATGTTTGCCATATGGGTTCTACCTGCCCATGCTGTGTGGAAAGCACATGGACTTTTGAAAAGTGCCCCCACCTGGTTCCCACATGGTTAGGACACGTGTAGAGAATGTGGGTCTTACATGGAAGCCACATGCTTCGTGGCTATCCCTCGCTTCTGCCAGCTAGGATACATGTGGTAATTACTCATGTGTTCCATCTATAAATCAAGCAGACTTACCATGAATTCTACCGACGTGTATTATACACCGTTTCCATGTGGGTATCAAAGTTAGTTGGTCGCTCCGGTGTGACGGTGCTGTTGCATTGTCATGTCTTGGAGCAGATGACCTGTTTGCAATCGTGCGTTAGAACACGTCCCCCCAAAATGCCATTCTCATCCCGCACTAATCCTTGATACCAAATATGGTTATTTTATGTAAACTTTTCGCAAATGTTTCGCAATTTGCTTTGAAGTAATTTATCAGCAGGTACAGTAATTAGTGGCGTAAAGAATGGCATCTCAGTATTCATAGGGTTTCATGGCAGCCTCCACCACTCATTGTGGCGTGTTTTAGTGACATATATACAAGTATTATACTCATATTGATGTCACAAGGCTGTGAATTCAGAAAGGCGTACATGCATTGTGAATGAAACTTCAACCAACGATCTCGTAGCAACTTGCGAAATGAGACATTTTTTCTAGAGTGTAAAATGTAGGTTAACGGCCAGGCTAAGATACATTAAATAATTCCATTATTTGAACATATCCAATTTTCTTTGTACTTGTAAAATGAGAAATTCGAAAAATTGAATTCTTTTCAAATTAAGGCTTTCAAAGAACAAAAACTATGAACCCTCCATGGCATAACTTATACCTCGCTCTACCGGGTGTCCCACAAAAATGTCCCCGACCTTGTAATTAATTAAATCTCCCCTTTAAATTAAAATATTTAG
Source organism: Platorchestia sp. MABIK (assembly GCA_014220935.1). Classification (NCBI taxonomy): domain Eukaryota; kingdom Metazoa; phylum Arthropoda; class Malacostraca; order Amphipoda; family Talitridae; genus Platorchestia; species Platorchestia sp. MABIK. The sequence continues at coordinate 2,565 of JACJUY010015915.1, read as the reverse complement.
CAAATTTTGTTTCCTTTTCGAATAATTTAAGTTTTTGAAAATCGTTTAATAGCTACTTTACAGTGATCGATTTACTAGAAAAGGTAGAAAAACAATTTGTTCAAAGGAAAAAGGGAAAGTTTTAAAAACAACGGAGGTGTTCTTCATTTCTCAAAACCTACTGTTAAAAATAGTTTCACAATGATATATCCTACACACCACGAAGTATTTAAGCCATATGAGAGGTTATTTACTACCATATTTCATCATTTGAAGGCACCTAAAATGCAGCTCACTAATGATTACAATATTTTCATCGTATTGGAATACGAAGCAACGAAAAACTGTGAAAGAGTTAGAAGAGCATTCAATTTTCTTTCTAATTTTCTAACTGTGCGATACAGTCTTCTTATCGGGTGAGTTTTTTTCCGTGAATTTTTCATTAAATACTTTTCTAACTTTTTCACAGTTTTTGGTTGCTTCATATTCCAAACGATGAGCATTCTTAGATCGTTTGGGAGCTGCATTTTAGGTGTCTTCAAATGATGAAATACATATAAGGAAATGAATAACCTATCAGAGGGTTCAAATACTTGGTGGTATGTAGGATATATCATTGTGAAATAATTTTTAACAGTAGATATTGAGAAATGAAGAAGAACACCAGTGTTATTTTTAAAATTTTTAATTTGAACAATTAGTTTTTCTACCTCTTTCAGTAAATCGATCATTGTAAAATGTTTATTAAACGATTTTTAAGAACTTAAATTATTCGAAAAGGAAACAAAATTTACTACA
>JACJUY010015911.1:0-14643 GCA_014220935.1 Platorchestia sp. MABIK | reverse complement strand
ATAACTAATGATTATTGAAGATTGACCAAGAAAATTTACAGAGCCACCACTGTATCCGAGCACTTTGCTACACGTAGGACTTATAACTGCACCAACTGCAAACGCATCTCTTTTACGTATAGTTGAGACTGCATTTCCATTATCAAGCAGAAATTGAACAGGTTTACCATTCATGTTGCATGTTAACATAGTAGGCTCTTTTGTAACGGGAATTACAATGGTGTTTACTCTAAAAACTGAGAGTCATTCATTTGATTATCAGAAAAATTATGTACAGCATTACCGTCACCATTTTCGTTCCTAGGGTTTTGTAGAACAACTTCGTTCTTCCGCTGTGGAGGCTCGCGTGAACTCTTCATTGACCCATCTTATCTTCCTACGTTGCAATGACAATCACTCCTTTCCGGCTGCACTATGTAAGTGCGAGCTGCGTCAATTTCTCTCCGTGTAGGTCCCCTTCGTGTCGGTTCCCTTCGTGTAGGCTCCGCCGGAGAAGGCCGTGCTGCCGTCGTAGATTTGCAAACTTTAGAAATATGGCCTGTCTTCCCACATGTATTACACTTCAGTTTCAATGCATAGCAATTCTTTGCAAGGTGCTTTTGCTTAGCTCCGCCACGGATGCATGTGTAGTTCGGCTGTAATTTTCCTGTTGTGAAAAACGACGAAGATGAATCCTCACGAATAATATCTTGAGCATAGGAACTTAACTGTTCGATGAGTTTTGCATGTTCAACACATTCATCGAATGCTTTGGTATCACACTTCTGTAGAACTGCACTGAGAATTTGCGCTCAATGTAGACCAGCCACGAAAGCATCTCTCAATAGACGATCGCGACAGCAATTTTTGTAGTTGCACGCAGATGCTAAGTTATTTAACGTTTTAGCAAAACTTTTTATGGATTCATTAACACCTTGCTTTCTATTTAGAAATGTAACAGATGCGCCGACAATGGATTTTTTGATTTCAAATTGCTGTTTTAACTTTTCTTCTAGTTCATCACACGCAGCATCAATAAGTAACGTAGGTTTAATTCTTCGTTGTAGATCAGTAATGATATTTATAGGCAAGGCGTGAACTAAAATACTAGCTTTCTTACAGCCATTGTTTCCCGCCTTCTGAAGAGCGTCTTCACACTGTACTTGTAGTCTCTGCAGAAACTCGCACACTGTTTCCACTTCAACGTCGAATGGAGGACAGCTAACTGTAGAAAACGCCATCTTGGTTTCACAGCACTTGTAAAGTTTAAATTCACTTTGGAAATGCGAAATCTTCGTCGCCAAATTTGTTGTGTCGTTACTTTTAGCACAATATGAAGTTTATTTAGCAGTAGTTGTAACTTCAGTATCTGAAGCCGTAAACTTCTAAGGAGCAAGGGAAAGTAAACGCTCAGCAACGCTCCTAATACTGTACTAATTCCATCGGTGACAGACCTTCCTTAAAACTAGCAGTGCCCGGAAGTCAAACAAAGACCTTCCGGTGCTTCTAGGGGCACGAGTGTAACAAAGACTTCGGTCGGCCAGTTTCGGCGGTTGCGGTCTGGGCATTTCCGACCCATCCGAACCCAAGTACAATAAAGACATCCGGCGGCGCCTACCATGCAAGGCTCACTGCGAGAGACAACAGGGTGGTGGATACTTTTTGCACCATTTCAAAACTTTAAATTGCATTTTCTCAACATGTAACTTATTGACATTCAAATCCCTAAGGCTTCTACAGTGATATTAGTCTCAAAAAAGTTATCGGGAGGCTTCTTGATTTTAAGTAAAAAGGAGAGAACCAAAAATACCGTATAAAACATTTACTCGAATTAAAAATTGCAAGTAAAACAATAAAATTGAACGTTTCGAGCATTCGCTCATCTTCAGCAAAACAAATTTAACTGAAAAAAGAATGAAATGTATTTGAAAGTTGATAAATTTGACAAGCAAACAAAACAAAAAACTAACCTAAAAAACTACCTGTTAACTACTGACAACGGAAAAGAACTAAGTTCGTTGTTTAAAATCGGCTTATTTCTTAAAACGAAGTGAGACTCTTAAATCCTTAAATCGGAGGCAAATTTAGATCTAGTGAGAATTTTAAAATTACTGATGTCAAACGGGCTATTGCAATTCTCTGAATGATCCCTAATAGCTGAATGTGAAGGACTAGCTAAAGTATTCCCTGTGCGGTAACTCCTACCTCGATGCTCGGCCACCCTACAGCCTAGAGTACGCGACGTCAAGCCGACGTACTCAGATGCACATCGTGCACAACAAAATTTGTAAATTTGGGAGGCCTGCTTCGCGGTAGGAAGAATGTCTTTGAAACGAAAAAATGAGCCTATTTTAAAACTATTAACTAAAACCACCTTAAAGTTTATGCCCGGAAAATATTTGACAAACAAATCCAGAATTTCTCTCTTCATTTCCTCCGACTGAGGTCCAAAATGCGGAAAAGAAACAAAGCGAATGTCCTCACAAATTGATTCCACAGAAGGCAGTTTGTTGAACTTTCTTTCCAAAAATTTACCAATATGAGAATCTACAAGTCGAGTTGAAAAGCCATTCTTACGGAAAAATTCTTTTAAAAAGCTGAACTCATCATGTAGAAACTTATAAGAACTACAAACATTGAACGCTCTAAAAATTAAAGTCCTGAAAAAATTCACTTTAAAATATTTGGCGAGAAACTGTAGAAACTGGTTTCTAAGCCAGTAAAACGTTTTTCCTATACACGGAACACTCGAACTCATTCCCAGACCGTTGAACAAAACAATCTAAGAAGGAAATCTTGAGTGCCTCTTCTCCCTCCATTGTGAACTTAATGTTTCTATGGCGTTCATTCAAGTAATTTAAGAAAAGCGGGGCATGAGATTTGTCGTGAAAAAGTAAAAAGGTATCGTCCACATACCGTCTATTAAAACTTGGATTAAAACTTACAGGGCATTCGTCTAACCATTTTTCCTCATTATGACCCAAGAAAATGTTTGCAAATGTTGGAGACAGAGCAAGTCCCATTCCCAAGCCTTCAAGTTGTTGATAAAATTTCCCTTAAAAAATAAAAAATGAACTAAGTACGGCTAGCTCTAACAATTTAGCAAAAAACACTTTCGAAAGACCAAGTATTAATGTGTGAGGACTCGTAAAAAGTGAAGCCAAGATAATATTTATTGTCTCGCGTACAGGAACGTTAGTGAAAAGATTATCAATGCCAGACGAACACATAAAATACTGACTTGCATTTTGTACTGTATATTGATTAGTAGTAAGAGGATTCAAAATCGGTACCAGATACTTCGAGAGCTTATAACACGGGGTATTTATGGCAGAAAAAAATGTTTATCCTGAAAATTTTGAGCAATATCTTTTTTAAGTATTTCAGGAAGGCCATAAAGAATACCTGGAGTTGAACCAGAATCAAACAGACTAGTGTACACTTCATCGGTAATTAATTTGCTGTTTTTCAGCTTGCGCAAAAAATTATTAGTGCGGTCTTCAAACTTCAAAGTAAATTGGCCAATAGGATCGGTGATTTCAATAAACTATGAACAATCGGAAATTAAAGATAACATTCTCTTAACGTACATAACTCTATCAACTACAACCACACCCCTGCCCTTGTCTCGTTTTGAAACGACAACATCCTTGTTGGAAAAAAATGAACGAAGAAGTTTTGCATCCTCTCTCCGGTAGCACAGAGTCCAATGCCGCAGGATTTCAACCCCGCCCACCCCTCTCTCTCCACCTCCGAGCAGCTACAGCACCACCTCCGAGCAGCTACAACATTGTTAGGTTAGGGTAATTTAGGTTAGATAAGTTAACTTAAGTTAGGTTAAGTAGGTTAGGTTAGGTTGGGTTAGGGTAGGCGAAGTTCAGTTAGTTTACGATTAAGTTAAAAAAGTTAGAGAATCCCTGTTTTTGAGTGCCGAGATGGAGGGTCGAATGGCCAAACACCAGCGGTCGTTGTTATAACTTACTACATTGGTTTCATGCAGGTTAACTTTGGTATTCCGCTATAGTATCCACTTACTAAGTACTTGTAGTGGTTATAATGCAGTGATTAATAATAACTGTAAAACGAACAGATAGGTTAATAAACCTCAGTAGTACTACATAGGTAAAAAATTGGCGCGAATGGCAACTTCATGTAGCAACTCGGAGGTGGAGGGAGAGGGGTGGGCGGGGTCGAAATCCTGCGGTATTGGACCCAGTGCTCTCCGGTACACCGATGAGAACACTTTAGGAGAGTTAAAGTTATAAAAATAAATATATGCAAGCAAATGTAATCTGTTACTAAAATTGGACAAGTCAGCACATTTAACATTGCTAACATTAGAAACAATAGAAACAACTTTTTGAAGGCTAAAAAATATGTATAAAAATCTAATTTGGAAATGGGAAGACAAAAATCTAAACCGAACGTCAGTAAAAACCTAACTCGAGGCGGAATGACAATGGAGCTAAAGTTGAATTTCACGTCGTCGGAATCGCATGGGCGAACATCTGTGTTGATCCCCAGGGCGTCTAGCTTCTTGGCGTGTATCCGTAGGGAGGTCTTGAAATCCTCACTGAGGGAGCAAACGAATTTCACTGCAAGGATGGAGTCCACCGTGCTGAAGTTCCTCCGCAGGTCACGCTGCTGGCGTTCAACCTCAGAGAGCAGCTTCGCTTCAGAAGTTCTCTTAAACCGGATTTAATTGATGAGCAGTTTGGACAACCAGGACTTGTAAAAAGCGCTGGACTGAAGGCATTTCTAATATTATTTGAATTTGATAAATTTTGGAATGACGTTGTGGGCTTTGCAGTTCATCAGAAATTCTGTATCAAGAACGGTTTTTATGTATTTTCTGTGCGTATTCAGGTACTTCCTCAATCTAAGGAATCCATGTTCTCCACAGCGTGAACGAATATGTGCAAAAAAGTTATCGGGAGGCTTCCTGATTTTAAGTAAAAAGGAGAGAATTAAAAATTCCGTACAAAACATTTACTCGAATTAAAAATTGCAAGTAAAACAATAAAATTGAACGTTTCGAGCATTCGCTCATCTTCAGCAAAACAAATTTACCTGAAAAAAGCATGAAATGAATTTGAAAGTTGATAAATTTAACAAACAAACAAAACAAAAAACTAACCTAAAAAAACTACCTGTTAACTATTGACAACGGAAAAGAACTAAGTTGGTTGTTTAAAATCGGCTTATTTCTTAAAACGAAGTGAGACTCTTAAATCCTTAAATCGGAGGCAAATTTAGATCTAGTGAGAATTTTAAAATTACTGATATCAAACGGGCTATTGCAATTCTCTGAATGATCCCTAATAGCTGTATGTGAAGGACTAGCTAAAATATTCCGTGTGCGGTAACTCCTACCTCGATGCTCGGCCACCCTACAGCCTAGAGTACGCGACGTCAAGCCGACGTACTCAGATGCACATCGTGCACAAAAAAAAAAGAAAACTAACCATAACAAAACCGTATGAATGGCTTTTCAACTCGAATTGTAGATTTTCATATTGGTAAATTTTTGGAAAGAAAGTTCAACAAACTGCCTTCTGTGGAATCAATCTGTGAGGACATTCGCTTTGTTTCGTTTCCGTATTTTGGACCTCAGTCGGAGGAAATGAAGAGAGAAATTTTGGATATGTTTGTCAAATATTTTCCGGGCATAAACTTTAAGGTGGTTTTAGTTAATAGTTTCAAAATAGGCTCATTTTTTCGTTTCAAAGACATTCTTCCTACCGCGATGCAAGCCTCCCTAATTTACAAATTTTGTTGTGCACGATGTGCATCTGAGTACGTCGGCTTGACGTCGCGTACTCTAGGCTGTAGGGTGGCCGAGCATCGAGGTAGGAGTTACCGCACAGGGAATATTTTAGCTAGTCCTTCACATTCAGCTATTAGGGATCATTCAGAGAATTGCAATAGCCCGTTTGACATCAGTAATTTTAAAATTCTCACTAGATCTAAATTTGCCTCCGATTTAAGGATTTTAGAGTCTCTCGTCATGTTAAGAAATAAGCCGATTTTAAACAACGAACTTAGTTCTTTTCCGTTGTCAATAGTTAACAGGTAGTTTTTTAGGTTAGTTTTTTGTTTTGTTTGTTTGTTAAATTTATCAACTTTCAAATTCATTTCATGATTTTTCAGGTAAATTTGTTTTTTTGAAGACGAGCGAATGCTCGAAACGTTCAATTTTATTGTTTTTCTTGCAATTTTTAATTCGAGTAAATGTTATATACGGTATTTTTAGTTCTCTCCTTGTTACTTGATATTAGTCTCATTCGACGCAGGAATACAATGGAAACAAGAAAATGTCTCGGAAACTTGATTTAAATTGAAAAAATAAAAATTATTGGGAAAATATTGTGTGTTTTTTTAGGTCAACAAACATTTTTTTCCAAAATATTTAATTTATTTTCTAATTCAAAATTCAATAAACCCGAGGCCTTTTCTGGTTTCCACAGTCATTTTGCGTCGAACGAAATCCAAATAACGCTTCTAAGTTGAAAACTTCAAAAGCTTTAGGGATTTGCGCGAGAATATGTATTTTTTTTGTTAGCGCAATAAATTTTTTGATATTGTGAAAATCAAAATTTTTTACAGAAGAAAATATGCTCAGAATCTTATTTGCCATATCACCATGAATTTTCATTCATCTAGCTGCGAGAGAAATCGAGATATGTTGATTTCAATTTTGAAAAGCTCCCAAGGGTAGGTATTCCCCTTAATTTAAACTTCGTATCTACATCTTCATTTTTTCAGCGCTTTTTTATGACGATTTCTAAAGCCATTTTTAAACTGTTATCTTGAACGTTTTTACTTTTACAGGTTTTGTACCGGATAAAAATCAGGGCTTTTGAATGTCCAATCCCTCATCCATTTTTCTTCAAGCCCTATTATATCAAGCCATCCAGGGTTGGAAACAGAATTGTAAACAAGAGCTTTGGCATGCAAAAAAAAAAGATTTCCCTTTTTTCCATGAGATTCTTCAGTCACAGAGGGAAATTTGATATCGAGTAACATTATTGTTAGAAAAACAACTTTGCTTGAGCATCCAGTGACAACTAAATAACGCCGAGAAGGATTAAAGTGAAACTTTTAAACAAACTAAAGATAAAAATGGAAAAGTATAAAATTTTGAGATTTCGAAGAACAGCTCGTGAGCTTTGCCAGATGTCCCTCATTAATGGCGGTGTTGCATATGTGCAGCTATCAAAGGCTGCCTCACTCAAGTGCAGGTGAGACAAAGGGGAGCGCCCGCCGCCACCCGTGTCCATGTCATGATGTATAACGTGATAAAGTCAACTCATCGTCGCATGGCTTTCCTATCTCGTCTACGTCATTAGTTTCGTCATTTTTACGAACCTGTCATTGGAGTTGTTATTATTGTTGACCAATTTTCAGATTAAATATTTTAATTCAGTCTTTGTTTTGTTCTACTCCAATTCATTCTTTTCTATGTTTTTTCATGAAACACACGTTAATTGAATTCTGGGAAATTTTACTTGCTCTGGTAAGTTTTAATTTTAAATATCATTGCGTACAAACAAGACGCAGGAGCTTTTCTCATTGGTTCATCAGAAATGTAAGACAGTGAGAATTAAATTTTGATTGGCTTTCTGTCATCATTAGTTTTGATGATAAATTTCTGTTCTTCGTCGCAACAAATAAGCAATTACTACAATTAATACGGTTAGCTAATATTTTGGCCAATAAAGCTATTAATTCAACTACATGATTCTACTTTGCATGAAGTATTTAGATGTGTTACTAAATGTAAACTATCTTCAAGGAGACGGGAGAGAATTGATCGAGAGATGTATAGATGATGCCGCCACCCATACGAGTACGAGAAGGAAACACGTTCGTGACAGTATTCTAAAGAGCGACTTCATTCTGTAAAGGCAAACTTCCTCGTCATTCAAAATAGGACTATAGATACAAACGTTGGACACTTGCGACGCTTATATGCTAATGTACAAATCGCCAGTTCTTTTTGGTCCAGGCCTCATATAACTCATCTAACTCCGTAGCGTATATATTCATAAATAAAACGTCGTCATGTAGATCATGACATTGCTCGATTTTGTTTTGAATAAAGATTGCTATGGCAGCGAGGTTGAAATGTCGTGGATCATCCCTCTGTAATTAAAAGTACATATGAACGGACACTTGTTTCCCTAGCCAGCCTGTAGAATCAAGTTCTGTTAGCTCTTGAAGTCAAGCCTTGTCAGCTCGTGGAGTCCAGCCGCCTTGTCTACCCATGGAGTTAAGCCTGGCCAGTCCGTGGAGTCGAGCCTTGTCAGCCCGTGGAGTCCTCATCCTGTGGAGCTCAGGAATTCAGCATTCAAACACGAGGAATTTAAACAATAAATTTACCACAAGCGACACAGAGGTTGATTGTTTCTTAAGTCTCCTACAGTGCTCAAATTTGAGTATAGCTACCTGTGGGTCCGAATAAGTTCAGCGACTTCAAGGGCATCATACCATTAATGTTATTCTATGGTTTATAATAATGTTTAACCTAATTCACTTGACCTAGTTACGCATTAGACTGATCAATGAAATAGTTAACTCGATATTCGATGCTTCATTTTACACAACTGTTTATGTGGGCTAGATTTAGCAGTATATTCTATAAACGATTTAAGAGTAGACTGAAGTTCAATGATATTAACCATGACAAATTATTCTATCAAGACCATTCATGAAGGAGACAAGATTTGACTTGGTAATCTTACACGACTAGTTTTCTGATAGGAAGTGATATTCAAGATGTATTTTGAATCCTTTGAAAGAATTACTTTCACGGATCTCCGCAAGGATTGAGGTCCAAATTTTAGTTCAAACGAAGAAGATGCTGTGTTGTGACCGAGGTTTTGAATAACAAGGAAGCATGAATTTATTTCTATTACAGGTTAAATGATCGTGATGACCAGTTTGTGAAGTTAATAATTGTTTGAGGTTATTGTCGCCATCATTGGTTAATGTTTTATACATGAAATTACATATGGAGAGATTGCAGTGATCCTCAAGTTTAAGTATTTGTAAATTTTTGAATGAATCATCTGTGTGAGTATTATATTCTAGTTTCTTCATCGCTCTGATGGCTCTTTTTTTTTTGCTGAGTAAAAATCACATTGGTTCTATTTTTATCAGTTCCGGGCCATGTTTCTATTCCGTATAGTTAGTATGGTGAGATGAGTGTTCGGTAGAGTATTTGCAAAGCGTTTTTTCAAGCAGGAAATTTTTCACTTTATGGAGGATTCTGACGGATTTTGATAACTTAGAACCAATATGAGCTATGTGCTCTATGAAGGTCAGATGTTCATCTATTATGATAACCAGGAACTTACATGAGTCGGCATCTTGAATTTCACATTCGCCCATTTTAATGCATGGGAGAGATATATTTTTCTTGTATTGAGAATGTGATATATGTTGTTATAACGAACTTAAGGCTTATTTTATTTGTTCATTAATTATACTCTCCGCAATTAGAGCGGGATTTTGGTTTGGAATGACCGTAGGAAGCGTGCTGTCATCGGCAAAAAGTATGAAATTTAAAAATTATGTAGAGTTAATGATTTCATTGATAAAAATTAGAAATAGGTGAGGTCCAAGGACAGATCCTTGTGAAACTCTGTCCCCAATTGTCTATAGGTCCGATTATGCATTGTCAATGACAACGTATTGCTTCCGATTTGTTGGGTGTGATCTGAACCAATCATGAGCAACCCTTCGAATGCCATAACAGTGGAGTTTCGAGAGTAATTTGTTGTCTTTACAATTGAATGCTTTTCGAAAGTCAAGAAATGCAGAAAAAATTAGCTTTCCCTCATCAATATTAGAATAGAGGTATTGTAAATGATTTAATACAGCCTGTGTAGTTGATTTTTCAGAGCGAAAACCAAATAGTTTTTCGTTGAGAAATGATTTTTTTCAAAATACGAATACACTTTGTAAACACAATTTTCTCGAATACTTAGCTAATAGTTGGTAGCAGAGAGATGGGTGTATCGTTGTTTACTTTTGAAAGTAAGGGTTACTATAGCAACTTTGAGGGAGTTCGGGAAAATGCCTAGGAAGAGAGACTGGTTAATAATATTAGATATAAGCGGGGCTACACCATCAGCAACAACTTTAAGTACTTCCCAGGTAGCAAGAAATTATTAGGCCAATATTGGGTTGATAATTATTTATTGACCCGATATTGGAATCTTGGATTACAACATTAGGCTAATAACGAGACAAAATCGAGAAAAGATATACTTTTTTATGAAATCAACTTGTTATTGGGACAATGTAGTAAATGGTTTTATTTCTGATATTAATCTAACAGTGTATATATATTTGTATGATATTCATATAAGTGGAAACAATATCATAATAATTAAAAATCTCGCAATTTAATGAAATTTGTTAAAATATAAATTATTATTGCCCAAACATTGGGTTGACATCGTACGCCAATAATACGGAGTAATTTGTTTAAAATGTACCAATTAAGTTAATGAATAGTTATTTCAGTCATTAATGAGTGCAGATATATTTGACAGATATCAAGAAATATGAATACGTTACAATAATATGTATATTCAGAATTACTGTAATCACAGGTTCACAGTTCTTGTTTTTTCAGTCGTCCAACGAGTTTCGGTCTAGTTTTTTCAAAAAAATATGCTAAAATCGTTTGTCATATGTTACTATAGTAATAAATGTCTATATTTGTAACAATTACGCGTACTTGACGGGATCAAACTGCATGTACAGGTTGCCCGACCACCTTGTATTTTTCTAAGAAACAACTTGTAGTGCCTTACCTTAGTTGCCTAGTTGAACTTAGTGTAGTGCCTTAGCTCAAACCTCAATTCTAGTCTATTTATGCTCAGTAATTGTGGTGTCTCTCCATGTAAATTGTATAAATTAAAACTTCCAACTTCTCCTCTGCGTATCATCGATACTTAATGGAGGGGCCGCCGCTTCACGCCGCAAAACGGAACTCAATGACTGAAGTAGCAACACCTGGTCTTATAACCTCGACATCAAGTCCATAGTGACACAATAATTGACTGAGATTGGGTTAGTGAAAATATCATTGTCGGGACAATTTTGTTTTACCAATATAAACCTTATATCAAGAATTGAGTATTAATTAAGCGAATGTTATTGTAGGTAACACCTCATTACCAAGTCAATATTGACATAATAATTAGTTGATATTGGGTTGATGATAATATTGTTATTGGGCCAATATATTCTTCCAATATCAACCGAATTTTCCAAAATAAGGTATTTCCCCAATGTTCATTTTGAATATCCAGTCAATATTGAGACTGTATATTGGCTCAATATTAGGTCAATTAATTTTGCTACCTGGGTTTAGTCAAAAACGTTTGTAACCCACTGGATGTATTTTTCAGGTTGTTTATGCACGCAACTACATTGGAAGAGTTGGTAGGTGTAAAAAAATTGTGCTCACGAACATGATCCATATATTCCTGGTGATCAGTAGGTTAACTTGGAATACTAACAGATATATTTTCCCTACGCTTACGAAGAAATTGTTAAAAAGATTATAAATATCTTTCTTCTCATGGTATTTTACATTATCTTGAATCCCAGAAAAGGGGCTAGATACGCTTGACGTTTCTTCATATTTATCACGTCTTCAGTAATCCAGGGATTTTGTCTATTTTTCGGTGTAATTGTACGAGTTACAATCGGACAACACTGATTGCATGCGGTCATTAAAGCTTCAGTCAAGTTTAGTACTGCATCATCAATGTTTGCTGCATTATTGTTTTGTTGTGAGATGTGCTATGTTGGCGTTAGTTCTTCTAGAACGGTGTGCATTTCTCCCAAATTTGATTCGTTTATTTTACGATATGAATAAGTTTCAGCCCGTGGCTTGGTGCAAGTGACAAACATTTTTTAAATAAGAAAAACTGGAAAATGATTGATAAGTCAGAAGTAATTATTCCAGTTAGAAAATCAGTTGTATCTGTCATAAAGATATTGAACAGCAGCGTAGCAGATTCCAAGGTTATCCGTGCAGGCGTTATGATAATCGGAAGGAAAGATTTAGACTAAAAAACATTTAGGAAATTTGAGATTAGTTCACAGCTTTTATGTTTCAATAATTGATCATAAATGAAGTCACCGCAGATTATTATGTCATTGTATAAGGACCTATAAGACTGCGACATAATGCGATTGAGCTCATCTAGGAAGGATACAGGACATGCTGTATGAGGCCTAAACACCATTCGAAGCATAATTTGTTTACCATTTCCAGTCAGTTCTACGAATAGTGACTCTATATGATACCGATTCATAGTTGCGCTTGCTATGAGTCTCGAGTCTATGTGCTTAGACATGAACGTACTGATGCGTCCGCCCCGCTAATCATTGAGTAGCGAGTGGTGACTTTGATAATTTTTCATTATAACTATGCCTTTTATAGTTGAGGCATCTAGCCAGCTTTCGGTGAAGCTAATGACGTCGAAGTTATACTTCAGTTCAGTTATAGTACATTGTATCTCCTCCAATTTTGGATAGAGAACCCTACTGCACTGGGTCCAATACCGCAGGATTTCGACCCCGCCCACTTCTCTCCCTCCACCTCCGAGTTGCTACATGAAGTTGCCATTCGCGCCAATTTTTTAACTATGTAGTACTACTGAGGTTAATTAACCTATTTGTTCGCTTTACAGTTATTATTAATCACTGCATTATAACCACTACAAGTACTTAGTAAGTGGATACTATAGCGGAATACCAAAGTTAACCTGCATTAAATCAACGTAATAAGTTATGACAACGACCGCTGGTGTTTGGCCATTCGACCCTCCATCTCGGCACTCAAAAACAGGGATTCTCTAACTTTTTTAACTTAATCGTAAACTAACTGAACTTGGCCTACCCTAATCCAACCTAACCTAACCTAACCTACTTAACCTAACTTAAGTTAACTTACCTAACCTAAATTACCCTAACCTAACAATGCTGTAGCTGCTCGGAGGTGGTGCTGTAGCTGCTCGGAGGTGGAGAGAGAGGGGTGGGCGGGGTTGAAAACCTGCGACATTAGACTCTGTGCAACCCTACTGGTCCAACACAGGTGCGAAATATCATAGCGAGTAATTCGTATGGTTTCGTTGAATTTTGATACATTAGTCTATGCGCAGTTCTCAGTTTCGTTTAGGTTTGAATATAGTCAGTTCAAATGAATGAGAACTGGGTCAATTTCATCGAATACATCAGCATGATCAGTCATTCAAAATTAGTAAGCAGTAAGTAATGTACAACTTTGAAAAAATACAAAACAGAGTCAAGATAATAAAAAGATATTCCTACCTGAAACTAACTTAAGAAGTTAGAGAAGAAAGAAAAAAAATTTAGCGTGATTTCGTGAGTACACATACACTCAGTCCATGAGTGAACAATATTGGACTTCAACAATCACAACATTGGAAATTACTATTTGCTGAAGGCGTTGCAAAGTTCACATACATCAGGTAGTAAGTTATAAAATTTGAACAGTGACATATCAAATTAGTGACAGTGATATATCTAATCGTATAAAGGTCAAAATTGAATTTTTTAGGTTAGTAATAAAGGTTATACGCAAATAATAACCTGACCGGTAAAATTACATGTTAATAAGGTGGGTAATGGGAAACACGAACAGCGAACAAAGTGGAAATCAAAGGGATATCTATCGCAATTGTCTTAAGAAATACGGAGGGGCGATTCTGTTATTTCTGGATTATTTTTATGGTAGTATAAGTGATATTAAATTTTGCTAACAGTCAGTAAAAACACTAATCACTAATCAATCAATGTGAATAACACACACTGCAGGTTTAAGTTTTTTAATGTTATTGCACTGGGCGGATAAACAGGAACGAAGTCGCTAGGTAAACCGTGCTCAGGCACGATTCCACGCTCCAGTGCGAGGAGGTTCAATGGGGCTCGTCCAAGCGAGTCTTTGACGATGATAATGTCGAGTCGAGGAAAGACGCTGGTGTTGTCGCAGCGTAGGGAACCTTGTTCAAGGTTGCGCCAATTGGAAGAGAAGTGCCGTCTTTTTATTCAGACAGCGATGGAAAAGGTTTTCCAGGCGTCCTGATTCTGGACTCAGAGCAAAAGTAGGAGAGATGTGCAAATGTTTACTGCACGAGGAGAGAAAAGTTGCGGTAATTAGTATGTCACATTAACAGGATGAAAGTAAATAGCACGTTTTTAATTAACAGAATTGAACAAATTTGAGAAAAGCTCTTACCCGCTCAACGCTCTGCATTCGGAGCAAAAGGCTTGCGCTACGTGACGAAAAGAACGTCGATGCAGGAACAAAGGAAGGTGCTTCGGCAGTGAAGTGCAGTTATACTGTGACAGGAAAGTTTTAATGGTAAAAAATAGGGTGATAATCAAGGGTTAGAGTAATTAAGTCATTATGATTCTGAAGCTTAGTTTAATTTATAGGTCTGTGGAAACTCACCTAAGGAATTTATCCTCAGTGAGGTTTCTCCTCTTTTAGGGGCGATTAAGGTGCAAGGCTCAAGTGGAGCAACAGAACACAGAAGATAATACAGAAGTTTCAAAATAAAAATGATAGCAAAGACAGCTGATTTAAAAATCATTTTAATTAGTGAACGTTTC
>JACJUY010015909.1:5361-15657 GCA_014220935.1 Platorchestia sp. MABIK | reverse complement strand
AAAAACCTATAAGCACGCTCACTGAGGTGGGCGATAAAATCTTGAATGACTTATATTATAATCCTAAAACCGTTTATACTGGAATGAATCAACTTGTCAAAAAATCCGGCTTATCTTCAACTCGTGTACGAAATTGGTTAGAAACTCAAAGAACTCACACTCTACATAAACCAATAAAACATAATTTCAAAGCGAGAAGGGTGAAGGTATCAAGAATTGATGATCAATGGCAAGCTGATTTGGTTGACATGCAAAACTACAAAGATCAAGGAAAAAAATACATTTTAACAGTAATTGACATTTTCTGTAAATATGCGTAGGCGATTTCAATAAGTAAGAAGACAGGTGAAGAAATCAAAACTTCTTTTCAAGATCTATTTAAAATACGAATTCCTTCTAAAGTTCAGACAGATAAGGGCTTAGAGTTTACAAATAAATCCACTCAAGAACTATTAAAGAAACATAACATTCAGTGGTTTAGTTCAGAAAATGAAACCAAAGCTCAAGTTTTGGAACGCTTCAACAGGACGTTAAAAACTAAAATGTGGAAATATTTTACACATATGGAAACTAAAAAAATGGGTGAATATTTTACAAGATTTAATGCAAAATTACAATAATAGCTATCATAAAACAATTAAAATGCCACCTAACCAAGCATCATTAAAAAAGAACAGTAAAAAGGTTTATGATAACTTATTCCCTCCAACCGAACCAACTTTCACATCACCGAAACTCAAAATTGGGGATAGAGTAAGAATAAGCAAGAAACGGAAAGACTTCCGGAAGGCTTATTTACCAAATTTCACTAATGAGTTATTCATTGTATCCGAAATACTGTCTACTGAACCAATTACTTATAGATTGAAAGACATGGATGGTGAAGAAATAAAAGGAAGTTTTTATGAACAAGAACTATCAAAATATACTAGTGATGTTTATGTAATTGAGAAAATTCTTAAGAAGAGTAAAGGAAAACTTCTGGTCAAGTGGAAAGGTTATGATGAACCTNGTAGGGTAGGTCTGAAAATAACAAAAAAATATTTACCTAAATAAAAAAAGGAAAATAAATGCACAGTAACTATCGTTTGTGTTACGTTAAATGTGTAAATATAATCGTCAAAATCTTATCTAATAATAGAAAGTAAACTAATGGAGCATCAAAGTATATACAGTGACTCGCAAAGGTTTTGGACACATCACATTTATTTTCTCGTCATAACATTAGTTTGAGTTTACAATTTTACCTCATATTTGGTCAGTATTATACAATGAAACTTTGTTACTTATATGTGGAAAGATAATTAAAAAGTCAGTGTTAAAATAGTTTTATTTATCATAATAGAAAATGATCACACACAAAAGTATTGGATACATTCATTTAGTATTTTGTTGTGAAGCTTCTATCCCGTTTAACTGATTACACTCACTTTCCAAGATTACGCACAAGATATTTACGAAAATCTACTCGTGTTTTTTACCATTCTACTCTGCAAAACTCCTCTAATTGTTTGATATTTTGCAAACACCTTGTGTGAACTTCAATCTCCAATATTATCCAAAAATTTTCATTTAGGCTAAGGTCGGGAGACTGCTGCGTTAAAGCCATTCCTGAGTTAAGCCCTGCTTACACTGGTATAAATTTGTCGCAGGCTCATGTGTATACGCCTCATGTGGCGCCTCACAAGAGCCATTGAGCGTTTAAACTAGAGTGACTAGACGTCACATAAGAAGGTAGGTCCACTTCAAAGGGAACAGCCGCTCGTAACCGTTAGACAAGCCAGCCAATAGGAGACGGCAGCTGAACTTGAACTTGAAGTTGAGGGCCAACAGCGTCGGGGCCTTTGTAACGGCCTACAATTCCCACCACAATACTCACAATATTCACACAGAGAATTTCTTGCATGTTTACCAGATTTGTCCAATAAACTACTCAGGATTCACAAATCCTTGTCTTAAGCTGCCACTGGACGGCATCACTGGGATAAATCGTGCGTCAAAACACTATCCCCAGCCATGGCGGGTCATTACAGCCTACTCTGCTTAGCTGGGTCATTCCAGTCACTGTCTCTTACTCCAGGGACGTTCGAGAAAATTTTTTATAGTATCAATGATACTAAAATTAAACTCCTGATCCAATCCAGCAAGACAGCTCATACCACAATCATCTTCAGCACATCTGGTATACCACTCATTCTCTCCATACTGTTCAAACACCTCATTCATTAAACTCACTCTTTCTTTCTCATACCTACTATATTCCAGCACAAAATGTTCAATTGTTTCCTTCGCTCCCCTATCACAATGCTGACATAATCTATTATTATTATCATTCCACCTTCATATGCGTCGGTTCACACTCAGTGCCTTACACCTCACAGCGAACATGAGCTGGCTACCAAAACTACCATCACAAAACATCTCATACTTAAGCACTTCCTTTTGCTTATACCAGATTAGTGCAGGCTTTCGGGTCATGCAAAGCTTCCACTTATTCAAACCATACTCTTTCATTCGCCTCTCAATCTCTTTTTTCCAACTCTTGCAGACTCACTCTGGGCCCTCGCCTCCAACATTCATTAAAAGCCGGTCATCCACAGGTCTCCCAATTCTAACTCGAATAATCTTTTGAATACTTAGTTTACTTGCATGCCCCCAACATACTCCCAATAGCTTACACTCAGATTCCAGTCAAAAATTTGCTTTACCCTCCTGTTATTCTGCATTCTCTCAATTCGTACCTAATAATTCAACACAACTTTCATCATTCCTTCTGAAAATAGGCTCCACCCTAGGTCACCTCTAATAGCTTAAGTAGCTCTCCATTTTGGAGCACCCAATGCTGGACGTACTACCTTATTTTGAATCACATCCAGCTTTTGAAGGTCACTTCCATTCCAGGCAAGAACACTCATACCATACATGACACTAGGTACAGCAACATACTTCCATATTCCTCTTACATATTGAAACTTGTTTGCTCTGTTTCTGGCCACACGACTTAATCGTCCACTCCACTGCATTGCTTTTGCCACTTTCTCACCCGTAGTTCCAGTGCATCCATCTTCACTTATCACACAACCTAGATATTTGTTATCTTTTGTTCTACCTTTTTTGATTTTTCCAATATTCCACAGTCTGTCTCTATCAGTCTCAACACTATTCATAACCATAACCTTACTTTTATCGGCACCAAAGTTCTTCCTGAACTCTGTACTAAATCCATTCACAATATAATGCATTATTTGTAGTTCATGTCCACATTGAACTTGAACTTGAACTCGTCCACAACCACATCATCAGCTTACAACAAACAACTCAGTCTCTCCTCACCAACTTTCAATCCTAAGCCAATCATTCTCAGTCGAACTGCTAGTTCTTTTGTGCACAATCCAAACAACAGGGGAGACAGAGTACAGCCCTGTCTCACTCCTCTTACACTCCTCATTTGCCCTGTTTCCAAATTTCCTACCCTGTAGATAGCGCTTGTGTTCTCTTACAAGCTTTGTACAATGTTTACTATCTTTCTGCTAAATCCCACTTATCTCAAAATTTGAAACAGCCTAACCCGATCCATTCATGTTCACATGCCTTTCCATTTCTCACTTGCTTCAAAAAACTTTATATCTCTTCACAAGTGATTTCGTCTTCCATTTGCAGCTCATGTTCATCAATCAGAAAATTTACGGGTTCATCATCTGTTACCTGCTCATTCTTTCCACTAATGTCCCCCCCAATAGTCTACAACTTCTTTCACCATTCGCACCCTATCTCGAACATTGCAACCATTGACTCCTAATTCGTAAACTTGAACTTCACTACCTCTGTCATTACCTTGTATAACTTATACCAATCTTTTATTCCATTCGGACATTTTTTTCTTAGATTTTCAACTTGGCGTCTCCCTCTTTAACTCTAGCGTCATTAATCACTCTCTTTACTTTCTTCTGCTGGTCCTAGTACTCATTCCATGCACTCTGCCATGCATCTTCTGTAATTCTGTGTCTTTCATACATTTACCTCATATTTTCCTTTCTTCTCATTCGTTCTTCCTTTATCTGTCTTTTAAACCACCTAGCATTCCCTTTCCTTTCCTGCATTTCATTTAACCATTTTCTTGCTCTGCAAAATCATACAAGATTCTTGCAATCTCACCATTTAGTTCATTTATATTTCCACACCTGTTCCAGTTACATCTACTCAATTCATTCCTACATTCTTACCAGTTTGCCATTTTTATCCGCCAATTTTCTTTCACACTGCTGCCCTTCAAAATTGACTCCTTTCCACCCCAATGATATTCAAGCACAAACAGTTAATGGTCACCATCAATCTCAAAATCATCTTCATCTACAAACATTTCTTTGACACACTCTCTTGCTCTACTATTCCCTTTCATATAGTCAATTGCAGTTTTCCATTCCCTGCTTTGCCATGTACACTGTATGCAAGCCATTTCTTATTATAGAATTAAAAGGGCGATTTCTTATTGTGACATTCAGGTTTTCAAGTTCATTCTCATCAAAGAAATCAATCAATTTTTCTCCATTTGCATTCACACGCTCGCCAAGTATACCAACATATCCATTCATGTCACCCATAACAATCAGAGGGCCTCTGAAGTATTCTTGTGCAATCCTTGTTAATATATCATACTTGTTTACATTCTCTTCGTGATCTAAAATCCCATCAGTTGTATAACATACAATCACAACAGCATATTTTCTGGCATTCATTCTTTCACACGTAATTGCTAACAGATCTTCACTCTCAGGTTCATTTTCAACAGGAATTTCTTCTAATTTCCAATTTAGGGCATTCTTCAGACCAACTCCACCACCTCTTTTGTGCCAACTTACACGCCCTTTTCCTATTACATGAAACTTATTCTCCTCACATGTTAAACTGACTCTTTCACGCATTTGGGTCTCTACTACAGCAACACAATCCAATTTCCCATTCTCAAATTCCGCTACAAGGTCATTTAACTTTCCTGCATTCCATCCATGCACATTTATACATCCAAACCTCACAACACTAGTGGACAATTCAAGACATTCTTCATTTTTGCTTTCTGACAGCTTTTCATTCATCTTGTTCCACCTTCTATTACAATTTGAGTAGCCCTGATCCACTGGTAGTATCTCCTGGAGAGTTTCATCTCACCTTCTTGTGTAAGGTGGACTCCATCTCCAAGAAAACATCCACCCTGGATCAAGCTATCCATATCCAGGAAGCTGGAACCCAACTCACGCTTTCTCACACTCTCCGTCCTCATACTCATAATCCTTTTATGCACCTCCCTGTTCACCTCCTTTCGTACCTTCTCATACTCGTCATCACAAGCAGGCCTTCTCAAGAGACTCGTCACAGCAACTCTCACATTCTTCTTCCGTGCACTTTCAACCGCTATCATAATCGCGTTCACTGTGCATTCTTTCCCACATTCAAGTCCCCGGTTGCCACCTCCTTGCAATACAATCATACCGTCATCCATGTCATCTATCACTCTCTCAGCATGCTTTCAAATCTCTTCCGCTCCCTCCCCCCTCATGCTCGTACATCCACTACTGTCACTCATCCTTACAAACCTATCCACATTCTTCACCATACTGTCTTCACATATTCAAATCATAGGTCTCACTGTCTCTTTCATGCCACTCATTCTTCCATATCTTCCACTCACTTCATTCTTTCCATCCATCTTCCTTTCATTCGCTTCCACTACGGGAGCATTCACCTCATTTGGCACATCAACAGGTCGCTCATTCACTCTCTTTTCATTTGTACTTGTTTCACAATGCTCATTTATCTTTCTATTCTCCTCTGTCATATTTGCATCATCATTCACTGCATTTGCACTCCCTGCCCCATTCTTTCCTTCTTTCAGCTTTTTTCACCTTCTAAATTACCCTCTAAAACAGCCATTAGAACTGTCAACCTCTTCTTTCAACTTCTCTCTCTCTCTCATCTATCAAGCATTTCCAGCATGCAAACTTACACTTCCACAGCTCTCTTTTACTCATCCTTCTCAGGCCCCTGCATGCATCCATATCCATCCAATATGAACAGGTCTCACACTGAATAAACTCCTTCCCATCTGCACCTCCAATCTAACACCACTTTCCCCATTACATACCATTCTCAACCACAAACTTCTGTCTCAACACAGCCTTACAGGCAAATACAGAACTACCAATCAAAAACACTTTAGTCAAAAGTTGTAAGTCACGATAAAAAGTTCAGTCTCAAGCAACAAAAGCACTACACTCACAGGCACTCCAGACGATGTCACACACTATACTCACGTTTACGATGTCACACACTATACAAACTGTACCAGTTTTTCAGCAACTTCACTTTAATCCACCACAATTTTTGTCAGAGGCTCAGTAGCACACGTCCACACACCCGCGCTATGGCTATAGTGCAATGGCTGCCGTACGAATGACTCCACCTTGGCTGATCTGCCGGGTTTCCGCACATACGTTTTTATGAAAAATTTGAAACTGCCCGGAAACTTCGATACTGAAAACCGCTTCAAATCTTCCATGAAGTGCTTACTTTTCGCGTGATAAGTAAAATTTGTGTGCACACTATGAAAACCTTTCATATTTAGCGATACAAAACCCTGCTTTCGACTTGCATTCTCATTGGAATTCAATAATTCAAATGTTTCGGATGGGTTGATTAAAAGGATAACTCAAATAAAAGGCCACACAATGTTACTATATATTTCACAATTAATAACACTACAAATATTACGATTCGGAATATGTAAGCCATAGGGTAAAATTACGCTGACAAACGTTGCTTCCCGCTTAAAAAACTCAGTAACTTTCTCAAAGGGAGCAGGATTAGTTACTCTTAAAAAACGTGCTCCCTTCGTTAATAAAAACTATGAAAGAAAATACCTAGATCTGAATGAGTACAGGTAGAAGTAATTATGTGTAAATCGTTGGAGCTATTTTGAAAAATTTCCAATCATTCTGAACAAATCAATTTTCAGCGAATAAATGCAGAAATCTCACGTATCAACAAATAATATAAAAATAGGCTCCCTAAGAAACTCTCGTGAACTGTGTGCAAAAATCGTTACGGACATTGTTCGCATGAGTACATTAGGTTTTCAATGAGGGACCATCATGTTCGTTCAATGTATTTGAGCTTCTGTACAAATCTTCCTCTTGCATTTCCCTCATAATCTGCTGCGCACTCTAATGCATAGAAGTGCGACATTTCGAATCGTTCAAAGGATTTTTGGATGAACTAAACTGAAGAAACAAATTTCAATTTTAGAATATCTCGAATATCAAAGAAAACAGATTTCCAACGGAATCCCGGTCATGATTTCTCTCATCAAATGAAATAATCAGTGTTATAATAGATTGGTCACTTCTCAAAAAATTACACTACATCTGTTTTCGAAGTCTAAACAGTTACGAATAACCAGTATTCTTGAAGAGAAAGCGTTGCTGCTTTATTTAAAACAGGAACATCAGCAGTATCAGTATAAATGCAACTACTGTACACATTTCCCCACTGAAAATCCCTCAATACAGGGACAAATGCATTTAGCCAAGTTACATCGGCGAAAGTAGTCTTACTTTCATATTTCTATTAAGCCTCCCGAATCGCAACAAAGACATTCCCAAGAGAGGAACGAAGAAGTCACCATAGAGAGTAGAGTCAAGGGAACGCGGAATCTATGCAGAAGGAGCATAGAAACTAAAAGTTGAGTAAGAAGTTCATAAAACAAGATAAAAGTTAAAGAAGAAAGTAGTAGGGGCTGAAAAATAGGACAGAAATTAACCTAAAAGTAAATAGTCCGTAACAAAACCCCCAAAAAACTATTCTATTTCAAAAAAGGGTTACCTAACCATCATCTCGAGGTCTCACATGTTCCTTTTGGCAACGTAATTCCCAGAGATTAAATAGTTGTATCCCCTGAGGGGTACTTTGAAGTTGAATTAAATATAGTAACAATTTAGCATTGAAGAATTCTTTCATCATTAAATAGTTAACATTTACAAACACAAAATGCCGTTTCACTTCTTCTGGTTCGAAAATTTCTCGTATTTCCATACTTCCCTAGAACATAACTGGATCCAATCGCTCTTTTTCTTCTTATTTTTGTTGCTCATTGAATTGAGGGTTTACTTTCTTCTGTTCCGGAACCTGGAAGGCAAAGAAAAATTAGGAAACTCGCAACAAAACAGCATCTGTGTGATGCAGGTGCAATTCATGGTCACTGTGAGAAAAGTTGGACCGTGGAAGAGATGTGTGGATAATAAAAGGAGACTCGAGGTGAGTCCGAGATGAAGAGGATGACCATGAGTAATTGCAAACAGTGAAATGGTGAGCAGGACCAAAAGAGTACACCAGGCAATGCATATGAATACGAAATTCATCTGAAAGCAAGCAGGAGAAAGGATAGGAAAAAGATGAGAGAGAAAGGAAAAGATACAAGGAAAGTAAAAGGAAACGAAAATACATCTTTCTAACTGACACTGTAGTAAGATAGTTGTCATTTTGCTATTCATTTTGTTATTCATTACCACAAATTTAACATAGCATCACAAATAATAAACCGTTGTCTAAAAACGAGCCTAGAGCTTGAAAAATAATAAATGGAACATCTCACATGTCAACTCAACATAATTTGCCTAAAATCCTAAATATAAAAACAAGTCATCAACTGAACCATGTTCACAATCAGTGTCCTATTTATTTTTCCATTCTGACTAGAACTCAATCATCTTACCTCCACAAAGAAGTCTAAAGTGTCTCTTTGCTGCTGATCAGAGAAAGTTTTGCAATTGGAGGCAAAGGGGTGAAGAGAAACTCTACGAGTGTCTTCATATGTCTTAGGGCGAAGACGAGCATCTTGTAGATTCTGCAGTAAACGAACTTGTAGTAAATGATGAAGCTTCCATTTTGCACTTAGCAACGCCGATATCAATTACAGCCGATCATGAATTGAAGAGAATAAATCTTGTCAAAAAGGGTCCCAGCTTTGATTACATTTGTGATGGAATGATGAAATTCTTATACTGAACAGGTGTCCTTTTCTTTGTAACAGCTTTTTTCTTCCATTCCTTATTTCTTGCTGCCCTTTTAACTTTGATGGGGCAAGGAAATCAGTTTCTTTAACCAGATGGTTCATTAAATGCCTTAATATTTTCTGCCAATAGACAATCATTAGAAGTAGTAAGTGTTATACCAATCAGAGCACAATTCACCACAATTAGCTTATAAAGAAAATAAATTAGCACAAAATTTGATAGACTAGTTTTTCATTGCCGAATTTTTTACTTTTTTATAAGCAGATATGACCTACACAAAGGACTAAAGCACTTTTAGATATGAATATCAATTTTCTTAATCTACAAGTATTTTAACATATGAAACTAATTTTGCTCAGTTCGGGAGCATTTTAGAAATTCGTGTTTTTTTTAATTCAACGGCTCAACGGTATCTCGTCTCAAAGTATTCTCTAACATTTTTTATCTGTTTTCAATATCAGCATTATCATCTACCAATTTCTGTGATGCCTCTTTCAAATTTTCTATTTCATTTGTATTTATGATCATTTCTTTATCCTGTTGATGGAGATTATTTTTGAACGTTTCAATGTATGAACTCATGTCGTTGAATACTCTCTCGAGATTTGCGTAGTCTAATTTCATACTTTTTATTTCCTCTTCTTCCAACCTCTTAATCTCATTTTTCAAGAAGTCAATGTGTTCTAAAGCACCCATCCGAATAACCTCTATTTTTTCCTCAGATATTCTGGTATGTTCATCGAGATTTTGTGTAATTTCACTGAGTTTTTCTTGAAAACCTGTAGTATTCTCATCTAGAGATGCTTGGATAGAATCACTGCTAAACTGATAATTTTCATTGATAAGATTTTCTCTTACCTCTATATATTTCCTGAGATGAAGCCTCAAATTTTCCAAAACTTCATCAACATATTTTTTATTCGTTGCATCAAATTCTTCGATTGGAAAAGAAATATTTGCGAGTCTTCTATTATTTAAATCGAAATTTTGATCTTCATCAAGATATTTAAAACCCATACCAGGAGGCCCTGGTTGTGAAGATAAAAATGATTTTTTTCATTGTTGTCCAAAAATATTTACGCCTATCATTTTTTATACATAGAATTTTCAATTCTATAAATTTTCTCTAACTCTCATGGATATCAAATTGTTTACTCGTTCACTCAAATTTTCTACTTCTTGGTCTAATTTTATATTTTTATCGGTCTAATTTTATATTTTTTAAACGCTT
>JACJUY010015903.1:0-14659 GCA_014220935.1 Platorchestia sp. MABIK | reverse complement strand
GTCGGGTCGGGTCGGGTCGGGTCGGGTCGGGTTGGGTCGGGTCGGGTTGGGTTGGGTTAGGTTAGGTTAGGACAGGTTAGGTTAACACAGGTGAGTTAACGTTGATGAACTTTTTTCACTAGTCCGTGTTTTTTCATGTTTGACATATTTTCAGGATAGCTTCGGTTAGGATAGGATAGGTTAGTATATGGTAGGTTAGGATGGGCTAGTTTAAAATATGTTGTGTTAAAATTTGTTTGGTAATGTTAATCGAATTTTTTCAAGGGTCCACCTAGCTCTAACGATGACATTGGTTAAGCTAGTTTAAGATAGATTAGCTTAGGATAGGCTAGTTTGGAATAAGTTCGTTTAGGGTAGATTAGTTTATGATAGGTTAGTTTAGGATATATTAATTTAGGATAGGTTAAGTTAGGAAAAGTTAAGAAATGTGGCAAACTTATTGCACGGATCCACGCTATTTTTTATGTTTGACTTATTATCATGATCCGTTTGGTTAGGGTAGGTTAGGATAGGTTAGGATAGGCAAGGTTAGCATAGGTTAGGTAATGTTAACGGAATATTTTCATTGGTCCACAGTTTTCTTTATGCTTGACATATTGTCAGGATCGGTCCGGTTAGGATAGGTTAGGTTAGAATATGTTACGATAGGTTAGGTTCGAATGTGTTCTGTTGGAATTGGTTAGGTTGTGTAGACCGAATTTTTTTCCACGGGTCCACCTAGCTTAACGATGCATTATCCGTGGAATTTCCACGGTTCCTGCAAGCTTTTATTTATGATTCACCTGCAATGCCTTCTAACAAAGGCATTTTTTATGTATGAAGAAGATGTTTAAATTAGAATGATAAGTCCTGTAGCAAAATTACTGATGACGCAAATGAGAGGTGAAGCCTCTTGAGCAGCGTCAAATCGTGGTGTGACCAAAACGGTCATAAACTAAACGCAAACAAAACACAATGCGTTATTTTTTATTCAAAGTTGCATTAAAATATAATCAAATCTGGCTCTAACGGACAGATATGAAAAAATAAAGCGATCAGGAAGAGTAAATAATGCAGGCATTTGGTTCGCTCAAAAATATCCCTCAAATCTTTCATTGAGAAAACTTGTAACCGAATCAACTGAATTTTAAAAATCTAGATTATTAGCTTTTCAATCTTTACTGTAATCGCGTTTCAATACATCTAAAACATACATCAATATGGTCAACGGAAGTTTCAAAAATGCATTGAATTTACGGCCAAGGTTGTAAGCAAGGGCAAATTCAAAGTGAGCGATCATGCAACCTCTCTCTTAAATAAATCCCCCCACATTCTATTCCAGAAACGTTCCTCGCTCAAAAAAAAGTGACATGTATTTTCTTTTGTATCCCACCTTCAGACCGATGCTAATATTATTCAATTCCTTCCTCCCACTGCTACGAATCAAAAGAAATTCGAAGGAAAGATGCCTTCGTGAGCTGCCGTTCGTCTGACATTGAGCAAAAAGCCCTTTCAGGATCAAGCGCCTATCTATGGAACAAACTTCCCCAGGGTGTAAAAATCCCTCAATCAGTGGAAGAAGTCAAGGCCAAAATAGCACCTGTCAGAAATTACCATCACGAAATATCATACTAGAAAACTAGTTACGAAATATTTTTTCTCATCATTCTACGTAACTAAATTTTCGATAAAAAGTTTTGGTAGTATGCTTGCTTGGTATGATCTCTTGTATGATAGCATTTGCAATGTGTATGTCCAAGCGAAATTACCGAGCCAGTCACTTTCATTTCTATTCTGAAAGTCAAAATGTTTGGTCAACAATAAACTTGTTACACCACTGTGAACATCATATCGATACAATGTTAACGTCAAGCTCATGCATCATTGCCAGCAAATATTTCAAAATGATAAGTAAACGTCGAACTTTGTACGAAGGGTTCACTGAGAATTCTACATGAACGATCAATTTCTCAATCTTTCGAGACTCACTCAGCTTTAAGTTCCATTGTTCCCAATCTCAGTCGCTCAACTGTGCCAGCGATCAACGGTTTTTAAATTTTAATTCAATCTCCATTTAATTCTAATATATTTGTGCACACGCTGACTGCTACAGCCACCACACGGTAAGCAATTAACTGGTATTAGATTGCAAATCAACATCCGTGAACATAAATATAATTGAGATGTTGATGTGTCAGAGTGAATTTTATTTTGTTCGAGTTTAAAATTGTTTTTAAAAGTATACGATGATGTACGATATCGCAGAAACTGAAACTTTAGTGTCTGTATCATTTCGGCAAGAAATTTCTAAAATTTGTCGTAAGGAAGAGAAAGCTCCACGAGCTAATTACAAGGTCCTAGTTGAAAGTGCACGAAGAAATAATTTCAAGCTTCACACATCTCAACCAAATAGTTTTAGATGCGGAATCATGTCCTGAGACCTACAATAATTTCAACCATAATAACGACTGCCACAGAAACCTAAGCTCAAGTGCGAATGTAAGAGGGGACTGCACTCCAAAGCTATTTTCATCAGTATTTATATCATTTTCTTGTGTTCTCAAGCTCAGGACAACTTAACCAAATTCAAACACTTAGACATTTTCCTCTATTTTTTGAGAACAATTGTCATGGCTGCTATTGTACCTAAGTATAACTAAGGATTTATTCTATCTGTCTGTAACTAAGGATCCAAGTTCAAGTTTTTGCCGCACAACTGATTATATTGCATTCATTTCTAAGAACTCTCAATTCACTCAATCTAAGTACCCCCAATTCTCCCACTGCAAGTTTCCCCGATATATTCTCACTGATACTACACACTGCATGATTAAAAAATGAGTTACTGAAAGTCTCCCTAACCCTAAAAAAGGTATTACTAAGAAAGAAAGGAGGAAGGCACAATTGAGCATGGAATTAAGGGGACTGGAAATTTATACACACACAGTGTGTCCCCGCTCCCTGCATAAAGAAATAGCATGAGCGAAAAATAGTTAATCAGTAAGATAGATGAAGAAGAATTGCAGAGCAACAAGGACTAGAAAAAACGTCAGCAGTAGATCACCAACGAAACAATCACATTCTTATTGCAGCAACTGGAAGGCCTGCAGAATCTTCAGCTTGGGACCTCAAATCTTCCCCCTGGGATTACAAGTGTCCATAGAGACAAGGTTGTATCCCCTCAAGAGGCACACACTCCAAGCATCATGAACATCGATCGAGGTCTGATGGAAGGCTTGCGAGTTAGCCTTCCTTGGAAGAGAGAGGTCTAGCCAGCCTTCGAGGGCCTCAGATCTCGGATTGCCTCCGGTCAGCTGAGCAATTTTTCCGCATTGAAGCTCTTGGCTTTCCAGGAGCGGTCTAAGACGGTCTTCTAGCTCTGGAAAGCTAGAGTTCAGATGCTGAAATTTTGCATTCGAGTTCATGGGGTTTTCGGGATTTCCAGGAGGTCAAAGATAGCTCACTTTCTTGTGTTGGCTGTCCTCATTTGACTTTTGTTTTCCAGGATGTGGTTCAAGACGGCTTTCTTTTATATTTTCGGGAAAATCCTATTCCCTTACTGGATTTTGCATTTTAGGTCTTGGCTCTTTCAGGTGAAAGATAACCTTTAGGAACTAAAAAGCTCATGTTGTGCACTGACATTCCTCACTTATGCTCATGGATTTTCCAGGTGGTAATCAAGGATAGTCTTCAGGCCCTGGAATGCTCATGCTCACTCACTGGAATTCTCCATTTGAGCTATTGAGATTTCCAAGAGGTCAAAGATAGCCCTCTGGCTTCGGAAGCTCGCATTCACGAGTTAGTATTTCTTGGCAGGGTAGTTTGTTCTTCTTTACCGTGAACGCGGATCCATAACTTCATTTGACTTGTTTCGTTTTATTTCATAGGTTCCGAGACAGAATGGGATGACTGTTCGACTTCGATGAATGTTATTTAGTGTGAGAGGCGAAGAGGCAGTTTACAATAGTGTCCAGATAGCTGTGCTTTCTCTCACTGTAAATTGCAATAGTAGTGCTAAATGTTTTGAATTCCAGTGAACAGTGAGAGAGAATTGCACTTGTTAAACATGAACTGTGATTTTGTTGCAAAATTTTGAGCCAGCTCAGAATTTCATTCCGAATCATAGAAACTGATCGCATTTAACGTATGCATCCCGTACACAATTTCTGCCTGCTTTTAATATTGCTTTCTTGAACTTTGGATGCAGTCTCATAAATTATTTATACATAATGAGGTGCGACATAACAATCCAGTTACACGGCATTATTTGTTTCGCATGAATTTGGTATGATTCTGAACGACATCAAATTTCCATACATTAAAATTAAATTTGAACGCAGCTTAAATCCTTCGGCAGCTGAGAGACTTGAAAATGTGGCTAAGAGACTTAAAATATACGGTCTGGAGACTTGAAATTTGCGCCCGAGAAACTTGAGACTTGAAATGAACGGCCAAAAGACTTGAAATGTGTGGTTGAAAGACTTGAAATATGCGGTTAAGAGACTAGGCCTTTTAGAGACTAAAAATATGCGGCCGAAAGATTTGAGATATGAAAATGCGGCCGAGAGATTTGAGATACGAAAATGCGGCCGAGAGATTTGANTGGACTGATGTTAGACTGATGTTAGGCGTATGTTAGACAGATGTTAGACTGATGTTGGACTGATGTTAGGCTGATGTTAGGCGTATGTTAGGCTGATGTTAGGCGTATGTTAGGCTGATGTTAGACTGATGTTAGACTGATGTTAGGCTGATGATAGACTGATGTTAGACTGATGTTAGACTTCAATAACTGACACTATGACGCCTCAAAGAGAAACTTTCACTTCCAGAGACGTTAAATCTGAGCTACCGTTGCTTCGTTCGCGTCATTGGTGCGTGGTATGGACTCTCGGTCTTGCAATAATTATGTCAAGGGATTTTATCACCATTTTTTATGTAAGATAACTTGTTTCTAATTAATTGACCGTTAGAGATGGAATATATCAAAGCAATAATAATTTCTCAACGGATTTACCATAAATAATACCGTACTTATGACTCAATGATTAACGAGGCCGATTACATATTTTTCAACAAATTTCCTGTATGCATTGCCTTACGTGTGATTAAATGACCGGCCACTTTAGCAATGAATCAAGCGAAGAAAGTATTTCTCTACAGAATTCTAGCAAAAAAGAACTCATTGCTAGTCTGTAGACTTATTGGCTAGTCGAAGTGATTATTTCTAAACGAACTTCTCCATTATCATGGCTCTTGTTTTGAATAAATAGAAATTGACTTACTTCGATTGTATCTGAAACGGAAATTTCACAGCTGCACTTGTAATGATGATCAAAAATATTATGAAATAATTATTACATAAATTACAACTATAAGTAACAGAAAAGTATACGGGGGAAATCTTTCCGTTAACATTTTCAGTTTGCTGCCCAATAAAAAAATAGTGCGCTTCTACAGTGAAAAATGACGTAATTTTTTAAAAATTTTGCCCATAGTTGGATCATGTAAACTCGTTTGCGATGAACGCTTCAAGGGGACGGTTCGTGTTAAAAAAAGTCTGTAAGTTCTTGATAAATTTTTCTGAGATTTTTATCATACGTGTAAAATGTGCGGAATGTTTTTTTTGTTTGTGTGTTTTTTCGTAATTATACAGATATACGATTTTGTTTGAAAAAACTTGAAAAAGTATGTGTTGCGGAAAATGTGTCTTCTCCTTCAATTTTGAACTTACAGAACTGAAAAAATGTTTTCTAGATACC
This sequence comes from Platorchestia sp. MABIK, assembly GCA_014220935.1. Taxonomy (NCBI): domain Eukaryota; kingdom Metazoa; phylum Arthropoda; class Malacostraca; order Amphipoda; family Talitridae; genus Platorchestia; species Platorchestia sp. MABIK. The sequence goes on along the minus strand of JACJUY010015903.1, from coordinate 8,918 downwards.
AAATTGTCTTTTGTAGAGATTTAGTGTACAAGCTTTTCGATAATTTGATTTTTTAATTCTGAGAACTTTTTACCCAAAAACCGACCACTTTTTCGCTTTTTCGAATTATTTTGCTTATAATTTTCAACATGAACTGAAATTAAAAATCTTTTGCACGGGATCGCTAGACTTCTTCAATTGCTATTGATTGATATACTTGTCATCCCTGTATCTTCAAAACTATGGGAGAAGAAGCATTTCAAAAGTCAAAAAAGTAAGTTTTCGCTAGAGCCATTTTTCTAAAATTTGTTTTTTCTTGCTTTCCTAAATTTTTCAACTGAGCATTATCAGCAATCCTGTACCTTTTTCTGTGCCTTCAAAACTGTGGAGAAGGATCCATATCAAAAGTCAATAAACGCAATTTTCAGAACAGAGTTTTTTTTTAGACAATTTTTTTTCTTCATTACAGACTAAATTTTTTAAAATCAGTTCTATTGCTTTGTAGCTCTTTTTGAGCCCTTTAGATTGATATATTTGCCATTCCTGTAGCTTCAAAACTCCGGGAGGCGATTATATGTTTACACAGCAAGCGAAGTAGCTGATGACTCAGCAGCAAACACTCAATTACACCACCATAATTTATAACTGAGTAATAGAATGTTTCGTTTGAGTACTAAAGCATTTCAAGCAAGGCCATGAATGAACTCTCTTTCTATTCACGTAGAGGAACACTCGAAACTGACTCGTAATATGGGGGGGAAGGGGGAGGTCACCCATCCATTGGCGCGCCTCAAGGTCACGCTGGTGCACGTCTTCTACCCCGTCTAGGAGACGAACCAATGGACGTACTTGAGAGCCAATTATTTCATTGGATGCGCAAGAAAATTCTCTAGAAGATGAGTTTATGAAACGAAAATCTATCATTATCCGGAAATTGTCCCGAACTGTGTCCTTAAATGAGACTCCGTTGTTTTGGGGATTCCGCTGTTTCAATAAGATTAGTTGAATGAGATTGAAATCATTAGTTCAATTCGATTGATATAATTAATCGAATTATTAAAATAATTCGTTTAAATAGATTAACAAATTTAGTTTAATTAGATTGAAATTATTAGTTGAATTAGTTTAAAATCATTAGTTGAATTAGATTAAAATTATGAGTTTAATTATCATCCGAGGGAATTCTAACAAATAAAATTAACTAGTCTCTCCATGACCAGCAGGGTCAGGCTGTTTAGGTAACTAATTTTTAACATTCCAGCCGGTTCAAAAATTCACTTTAGCCGAAGATAAGAATAATTCAAGATCGTTTGAAATGTTTCTGTTAAAAATTTGCATAAAATGGCACGAGAGAATTTTTTCTTAAGTGTGCTTTAGAGCAGACCGTATCTACGCTACAGAGCACTCTAAAATTCTTTAGAATCTGAATTTTCCTTGCCAATTAGTGAAGGGCTTGAATTATCTGCCATATGTAAACAAAGTTGAATTTTTCCTTTTGATTATGATCATGCCAGAATTTTTTTGGCTGCTTTTATATACAAATTGGGGACGAACAAACAAACAACCAAGTGTGTAAAGAGCCTTCAAACATGCAAGGTTGTCTGAGTTTCGTTTGGGCATTGAGTGCATCTGAAAGAATCTAAATTTGAGCATGAGTTATCCAGAATAAGGGATGAAAATAGAGACGGAGAAATCAAGCAAGATAATAAGCAAGCAAGTAAACAAGCAAAAAAGAAAAACAAAATACGCGAGCAAGTATGCAAGAAGCGTGCAAACCAACATGCAAAAAGCAAGCAAACCAACAAGCAAGAAGCAAGCAATTAAGCCAACAAGCAAACAACCGAGCGAGCAAACACGAATGGAAGATAGCATGCAAGCAAGCAAAGAAGTAAACACAGAACCAACTGTGTGTGTATGGTCGTGTATGTCAGAATAGATATTTTGAATGCTGCTCGTCTTGCCCCGTTTCAACCCTCAGGGAAATGTAATACAAATAAATATAATAGGGAAATTTTCAACTCCAGCGGTTACCTTGAATTTTTTCATAGTTAATTACTTTACTTCATCATAAACAACATTTCAGGGCAAAAGAAATCCCCAGTGAAAATAAAATAAATAATCATTCAAGGGGAATTTCTGCTCCCAGCACTTCAATTGGATTTATTCATAGTTACTTAATTTACTTGCTTCAAAACCACATTTCAGAGCAGCCCTCGCCAACAAGCAACCTCACGAGGCTGTGCTGCTGAGCTGCTGGCGCAGAATGCCTTTCATATGTTCCTCACAGCTGGCGTTGTAACAAATCTTTAGAGCAGTTCTTCTTAACCTTTTTTCTCTAATTCCCCACTTTTTAGTGAGCCAACTCTCCATTCCCCACCACAACATCCCTCATTATGGTTAATACCTCATTATGGTTGTTTTTGTCATTAAGACAGTCTGGAAATGTTTGTGATTTTGTAAAGTGAGTCATCATTTGGATGTAATGCATTATATTTTGAAAAACTATAGAGTTTTTGTTGGTGGAAACATTTACACGAGATTCCCCACCTGACAACTCCGCCAATCCCCACCAGTGGGGAATTCCCCACTGGTTAAGAACCGCTGCTTAAGAGTAAGAATCATTGTAGTTACAATGAAAAATTATAATTATAGTTATTATCATCAGTAGTATAATAAGGATTCATTTTAATTATAATTATTATTACTATAAGGATTCATTATAACTATAATAATCATTATTTTCATTTGGATTCACTATAATTATAATTATTATTAATAAAAGGATTCATTGTAATTCCAATCTTTATCATTTTAATGATTCATTGCAATTATAATCATTATAATATAAAAGCACCATTATCGCCAAGTTTGTTCATGATAGTCCTGGTCACCGTGAGCAACGATTTTGTGTCTGCGTTTTGAATGCATCAAGTGAAACAGTCTCCTCTCTGTCTGCTCCTAGATACGTACCCCAATTGCTAAACCTCACTCCAATTGCACAGAAATCTGGTTCCATTAACGTTAAGTTTAGCTCAGACTCTGCATCCGGCTCCATCATCCGGCAAATTTGTTTTCATCCGTTTCTAAATCTTTCTCCAACGCATTCGAAATCAGACTCTATCAGCCTCTACATCTGACGTTATCACCCTGTAAATTTAACTGAGCTTCTAAATCTGAATCAATCTCCTTGTACATCTGACACTATCGCCTTGCTTCTAAGATTCCTCAGCCCGTTGATTTAGTTCAGCCTCGAAATCTGATTCCATCAGTTATAAAATTTGCCGTAATCATGCTCTGAATTTGACTTGATTTCTCTGTGCATCAGAATCCAGCACCATTTAAATGAGTCCATCACCCTCTTGATCTAATTCCATCGTCTGTATATCTATCAAAGAATACCACTCCCTAAATCTGACTCCACCATTTTTTAATTCTCACTTCATCACCCCCACGCATCACCCTTTAGCCCGAGCTCCACCACCCCACACATCACCCTCCAGCCCGAGCCTCACCACCCGTGGCACAATAGCAGGTCCAGGACCCGAACTCATCACTCGCAGCACCGGCGGATTGCCCGCGAGTCACTTCGTAATTGGCAGCTCAAATGACCGAGATCACGCCCAGCGACAGTTTCATTTGCCGCCAGATGCTCCGTCTCTCCAGGCCTCGTCTTCTTCTTCTTTATATTCACCTTTTAATGAAAATAAAATGACTAATTTAATGAATAATGCAAATAAAATAAATTCATTTTCTTTGGCTTCTTCGTATTCTTCGTCGCCTCTATCTTCCTCGCTTCCTTCTCCATTTTTGATTGTGTCTTTTACCTCAGATCGATTGATAAATTTTAGGTCTGATCATTGCGATACATTGGAGGTGTGTGCGTGTATCTACGCGTGCGTGTGTTAATAGGTGCGTGTGCTTGCGTACTTGATGTTTGTGCATGTGTTTGCATACTTGGTGTATGTGCGTGTGGTTTGAGTGTGTCCGTGTTAGTGTGTGCGTTTAGTGTGTGAAGTGATGAAATTAATGCTGTGGTGCTTGTTTAGAGTCATGGAGGCTAGTGTTACTAGAAGCAAAATTAAATTCGATCTTAGTAATACTCTGCCACAAAGAGGAAGCATTTCCTGCTACCATCAGCCAACCACTTTCAGCAGCACAAAGACAGCACGCAGCTGTCAGCAGCACAAAGACAGCATCAGCTGTCAGCAGCACAAAGGCAGCTCGCAGCCATCAGCAGGCCACACCAGCCGTCAGCAGGCAGCACCAGCCGTCAGCAGGCAACACCAGCCGTCAGCAGGCAACACCAGCCGTCAGCAGGCAGCACCAGCCGTCAGCAGGCAACACCAGCCGTCAGCAGGCAACACCAGCAGGCAGCACCATCCGCCGTTCAGATTTGTCAGCTGCGCCGCCTCTCCTGTGCCCTGGTGCACCCCTCACGCCTGCTGTGGTGTGGTGTGGTGGTGGTGTGGTGTGGTGTGGTCTGGTGGGGGTGGTGTGGTGTTAGTGGTGTGCGTGGTGATGGTGAGTGGTGGTGTTGTGCTGGTGGTGGTGTGGTGAAGGGTGGCTCAATGAAAGTGATGGTGGTGTAGTGTGGTGGTGTAGTGTGGTGGTGTTGCCAGCGGTGGTGGCGTTAGTGGTGGTGTGGTGATGGTAAAGAGATGATGAAGGTAGTGTTGTTAGTGGTGTTGGGGTAGGTGGTGAGGTAATGAGGTAGGTGCACAAATGTTGGAACTGATCATAGTTGATGCCAATATATTGGTAGTTGTGGTGGGTGTGGTTGATCATAAGACATTAACACTTTGACCACAATTGGTAGAACTGAAGTTCAATATTCAACTCAAATTTAAAGTCAATTGTAATAAGCAATTTCGAAAATAGCAATCATTAACTGGATCATGCCATCATTTGCTTTAATTAAGTATTTATTAAAATTGAGTTTGTGACTAATGGTTGGTCGTCAATATTATCAAAATCTCCTCCGTGGCTACCTTTGGCGCACGTTGCGGTCAAGGTGTTAATGGAGGTCTTCGCAATAATACACAACTCATAACGAAGCCATTAGCCGTACATAAGCTGCTTCAGATGGCAGTGCAGCTGGTCATACTGGGCAAAAGATAGGATTTTGTTAATGCCACGGTCCTGTTGCATCTTACATGATTCCTGCCAGCGCTGCATCATCCTCTGCTGTGTTTCTGAATATGCGGCTGTGGTGAAGCTGAGATATGCGTAATATGAGTATTGTGTGCGTAAAGAATGCGTAATCTATGCGTAAAACATGCGTATTCTATGCTCTAAAGAATGAGTAATCTATGCATAAAGAACGCGCAATCTTTGCGTAAAGAATACACTTAGAATGATCTTTCCAAAGGATGATACATGGCACAGAAATCTTCTGACTTTCATCCACGGGCTCATGTTTTTGATTAAATTTGATGAATGCGCCGGTGTGTGATGAGTGTCCTAATGTCGTTGAAACCCTCGATGTCTTGGGCTGGAAAAGCTGAAAAGAATGGCTCTCAAACGAAGTGCTACTTTAAATCTTTTAGTCGCCTTTTCAAGTCTCAAGTCTTTTAGCCGTATGTTTTAAGTCTCATATCTCTTGGCCGCATTTTCATATCTCAAATCTTTCGGCCGCATTTGCATACCTCAAATCTCTCGGCCGCATTTTCATATCTCAAATCTCTCGGCCCAATTTTCATATCTCAAATCTCTCGGCCGCATTTTCGTATCTCAAATCTTTCGGCCGCATTTTCATATCTCAAATCTCTCGGCCGCACTTTCGTATCTCAAATCTCTCGGCCGCATTTTCATATCTCAAATCTTTCGGCCGCATATTTTTAGTCTCTAAAAGGCCTAGTCTCTTAACCGCATATTTCAAGTCTTTCAACCACACATTTCAAGTCATTTGGCCGTTCATTTCAAGTCTCAAGTTTCTCGGGCGCAAATTTCAAGTCTCCAGACCGTATATTTTAAGTCTCTTAGCCACATTTTTCAAGTCTCTCAGCTGCCGAAGGATTTAAGCTGCATTCAAATTTAATTTTAATGTATGGAAATTTGATGTCGTTCAGAATCATACCAAATTCATGCGAAACANTTTACGTTAATAGTTCGGAATTTAATGTATACCACGAACGAATCTGTGGGGGCAATTTCCCCACAATATTTTGAAAAACTATAGAGTTTTTGTTTTTGGAAACATATGCAAGAGATTCCCCACCTGACAACTCCGCCAATCCCCACCAGTGGGGAATTCCCCACTGGTTAAGAACCGCTGCTTAAGAGTAAGAATCATTGTAGTTATAATGATTAATTATAATTATAGTTATTATCATCAGTAGTATAATAAGGATTCATTTTAATTATAATTATTATTACTATAAGGATTCATTATAACTATAATAATCATTATTTTCATATGGATTCACTGTAATTATAATTATTATTAATAAAAGGATTCATTGTAATTCCAATCTTTATCATTTTAATGATTCATTGCAATTATAATCAGTTTAATATAAATGAACCATTATCGCCAAGTTTTTCCATGAAAAGTCCTGGTCATCATGAGCAATGATTTTGAGTTTGCGTTTTGAATGCATTAAAGTGGAATAGTCCTCCTCTATGTCTTCTAGATACATACCCCAACTGCTATACCTGACTCTAATTGCACAGAAATCTGATTCCATTAACGTTAAGTTTAGCTCCGACTCTGCATCCGGCTCCATCATCCGGCAAATTTGTCTTCATCCGCTTCTAAATCTGACTCCAATGCATTCGAAATCAGACTCTATCAGCCTCTACATCAGACGTAATCACCCTGTAAATTTACCGGAACTTCGAAATCTGACTCCATCTCCTTCTACATCTGACACTATCGCCTTGCTTATATGATTCCCAGCCCGTTGATTTAGTTCAGCCTCGAAATCTGGTTCCATCAGTTATAAAATTTGCCGTAATCATGCTCTGAATTTGACTCTATTTCTCTGTGCATCAGAATCCAGCACCCTTTCAACGAGTCCATCACCCTCTTGATCTAATTCCATCGTCTGTATATCTATCAAACAATACCACTCCCTAAATCTGACTCCACCATTTTTTATTCTTACTTCATCACCCCCACACATCACCCTTTAGCCCGAGCTCCACCACCCCACACATCACCCTACAGCCCGAGCCTCACCACCCGTGGCACAATAGCAGGTCCAGGACCCGAACTCATCACTCGCAGCACCGGCGGATTGCTGGCGAGTCACTTCGTAATTGGCAGCTCAAATGACCGAGATCACGCCCAGCGACAGTTTCATTTGCCGCCAGATGCTCCGTCTCTCCAGGCCTCGTCTTCTTCTTCTTCTTTATATTCACTTTTTAATGAAAATGAAATGACTAATTTAATGAATAATGCAAATAAAATAAATTCTTTATCTTCGTCTTCTTCGTATTCTTCGTCGCCTCTATCTTCCTCGCTTCCTTCTCCATTTTTGATTGTGTCTTTTACCTCAGATCGATTGATGAATTTTAGGTCTGATCATTGCGATACATTGGAGGTGTGTGCGTGTGTCTACGCGTGCGTGTGTTAATAGGTGCGTGTGTTTGCGTGCTTGATGTTTGTGCATGTGTTTGCATACTTGGTGTATGTGCGTGTGGTTTGAGTGTGTCCGTGTTAGTGTGTGCGTTTAGTGTGTGAAGTGATGAAATGAATGCTGTGGTGCTTGCTTAAAGTCATGGAGGCTAGTGTTACTAGAAGAAAAATTAAATCCGATCTTAGTAATACTCTGCCACAAAGAGGAAGCATCTCCTGCTACCATCAGCCAACCACTGTCAGCAGCACAAAGTCAGCACGCAGCTGTCAGCAGCACAAAGACAGCATCAGCTGTCAGCAGCACAAAGGCAGCTCGCAGCCGTCAGCAGGCAACACCAGCCGTCAGCAGGCAACACCAGCAGGCAGCATCATCCGCTGTTCAGATTTGTCAGCTGCGCCGCCTCTCCTGTGCCCTGGTGCACCCCTCACGCCTGCTGTGGTGTGGTGTGGTGGTGGTGTGGTGTGGTGTGGTGGGGGTGGTGTGGTGTGGTGTTAGTGGTGTGCGTGGTGATGGTGAGTGGTGGTGTTGTGCTGGTGGTGGTGTGGTGAAGGGTGGCTCAATGAAAGTGATGGTGGTGTAGTGTGGTGGTGTTGCTAGCGGTGGTGGCGTTAGTGGTGGTGTGGTGATGGTAAAGAGATGATGAAGGTGGTGTTGTTAGTGGTGGTGGGGTGGGTGGTGAGGTAATGAGGTAGGTGCACAAATGATGGAACTGATCATAGTTGATGCCAATATATTGGTAGTTGTGGTGGGTGTGGTTGATCATAAGACATTAACACTTTGACCGCATATGGTAGAACTGAAGCTCAATATTCAACTCAAATTTAAAGTTAATTGTAATAAGCCATTTCGAAAATAGCAATCATTAACTGGATCATGCCATCATTTGCTTTAATTAAGTATTTTTAAAATTGAGTTTGTGACTACTGGTTGGTCGTCAATATTATGAAAATCTCCTCCGTGGCTACCTTTGGCGCACGTTGCGGTCAAGGTGTTAATGGAGGTCTTTGCACAAATACACAACTCATAACGAAGCCATTAGCCGTACATAAGCTGCTTCAGATGGCAGTGCAGCTGGTCATACTGGGCAAAAGATATGATTTTGTTAATGCCACGGTCCTGTTGCATCTTACATGATTCCTGCCAGCGCTGCATCATCCTCTGGTGTGTTTCTGAATATGCGGCTGTGGTGAAGCTGAGATATGCGTAATATGAGTATTGTGTGCGTAAAGAATGCGTAATCTATGCGAAAAACATGCGTATTCTATGCTCTAAAGAATGAGTAATCTATGCACAAAGAACGCGCAATCTTTGCGTAAAGAATACACTTAGAATGATCTTTCCAAAGGATGATACATGGCA
>JACJUY010015900.1:3037-14665 GCA_014220935.1 Platorchestia sp. MABIK | reverse complement strand
TAGGTTTATAGTAAGCGATATCATTAATATTTATACATCTTTGGATAACTTACTTATAGCATTTCAACGCTGAATTTTCTCGGAATTGAATCAGTATGATAGCAGAGAGGTAAAGAAAATAGGGAAAATTACATCGACAAAGGTTCCTGACTTCTTTCGAGAGTTCAGCGTCAGTCGAACGGTGGTACATCTTCGTGACTGAGTGGTCCAACAACTCGCAGGAATTTTTAACTACAGCGAGGAGAGAATACTGAAACGTAATTCAGTAAATCATCTTGGGTAAAGTTTTTTGAATCGTGCTGGCTATGGTCTCTCATTGGGAGCGTTACGATGCAGAAGCACAACAATCGCTCCAATTTGCAATCGACTGGAAGTTATTATGGTTTGCCTGAGCTCAACCTAAGGGAAAGAGAGTGAAGTGTTAGCTCGATGAATAGAAGGATTTCCTTTTCAAACTGTACAACCCATATTCTCCGTTTCTACAACCGTCGAGGAACGGCTTGCTGCCATGAAATCACCGAGCTATGACTGGGCTGGACGTGAACCTACGTTCTTCACTACCAGAGTTTCACACCCTCCCTTACTTTATATTCACTAGTTTTGTTCATTATTTTCCATTACAAACTATTTCGAACAGCTGGTGCACCGTCAAATCTGATGCGGTGCTCTATCGACAGGCCTCAGTTCCAATTAGAAGTGATGATTGTGCGGCCCAAACTTTGGACACTAAATTTCTCGTGCTCGCGGTGGTACAGTGGTTAATAGATCGGCCTTGCATGTTGGAGGCCCGGGTTCGTATCCCGGCACTGGCGCTGCGATTTTCCCCGTTGGGTATAAGGGAGAGCTCAAGCACAATACCCCACTTAACCCAGGTGTCGGAAATGGGTACCGGCTTCACGGGGGAACCGTCATGGTGTCCTATATATAGTGTTAGTTTTAAGACATTTGAAAAACCAATGCTTAAGATCATATGTATCAGGCTTGATTGGAAATAAAGCATCCTAAGATGCCGATGTTTGCGTGCAGATGGAGTCCGCAGTGGCGCTCCAATCTGAGTTTACAGCTTTTTAACTTTAATTCTAAAAATATCAAGTTCTATTTAAAAAATACAAGTTCAATTTAAAAAAGCTCAAGTTTAATTTAAAAAAAGTCATGTTCAATTTAAAAAAGCTCAAATTTAATTTAAAAAAGGTCAAGTTGAATTTAAAAATGCTCAAGTTTAATTTAAAAAGCTCAAGTTTAATTTAAAAAAGTTCAAGTTTAATTTAAAAAGTTTCAACTAGGATAGATATTAAAAAATATCAAGTTGAATTTGTAAAGCTTAAGTTTTGAAAAGCTTATGTACACATTGTTTTACCTGGAAATATTCGACTGTATCATGTATACACCTTTACTGGCAAATCAAGCGGCTATGGTTATTAAGTATCTCATGTGTCATTTTAATTTCAAAGCCGCGTCAACACTTCACGATGTCTTCCTTCAACTGCAGCCGAAGTGAAACATATTCAGAAGAAGTTGGAGAAAAAATATTAGAAAAACGTGGCGCAAAACTCGGCTCGAGACGAGGAGTAATATACAGTAATATATAAAAAGGATCCCGGCATGATACCAAACTTCGCATTATCACAGCCGCAGAAAATGATGATTGGAAGGCAAAAGCCCGTGCCAATGGTGTAGATGTTCAAACTGTATAAAAGGGCTTTGTTCAAACTGCATACATAAAACTTACAAAACTGCAAAAAAGAGAGCAGTAACTACAAAAAATATTCAGATTGGCTCTTAATTTGGTATCATATTTTATGTATAATATAACATTAAACGTAAGGTATAATACCAAATTAAGAGCCAATGTCAGGTATACTTTTAAAAAGATCAAGTTCAATTTTGAAAAGCTTAAGTTTCTAAAATTGCATACCTATGCAATGATAATTTAATTAAAGTTGATTTGTGAGAATGCATATTTATATAAAAGTACTGGCACTGCAAATAGAGTAAATCGAATATCATACAAACCAAGCTGCTGTAATTTTGTACTTAATTTGACATTCTTCAAGTTTTACCTATGAATCATTTGCTAAACAGATCATCGATACTTATATCTATTGACAAAAATGATCCAAATAAACTTTATGTAATAAGTAACTGTGTGACAATTAGCAAACTGCACTGACTGAAAAGTTAAACATTACATAGCTTCAAAATTATATTTAAACAATAAGGCTGCTGATATGGCTTATTATATCATGTTATATGATGTAGTATTATACATAAAATGATATAATAATGGCTTATTATATCATGTTATATGATATAGTATTATACATAAAATATAATACCAAATTAGAGGCCAATCTCTTAACTAATAATTCCATTTTTACACATTTAAACCAGAGCTAAGTGCAAGTGCATTTAAACGTTTTCTCCCATCTTTAAATTTTCTAACGCAAGTATTCTAGCAATATGATTTTGTATATGTTTGTAGGAACGAAGAAGTAGCCTGGGTGTTATGACATTTAATGGATTCATCTATTACGTCTTCAAGGAAGAGCATTCGGTGCTCAGTAATGGTCATTCCTTCCGGCGTGGATTTCAGCATCTATGTAATTCTGGTTGCTAATAAGCGCTTCATTTTCGCTTTCATTGCACTCCAGCATTCTTCTATGGGATTAATTGGTGCACTGCAAGGACTTGCTCGAAGTAACATATAGCGACAGAAAAATCTTCTTCACGAAAAATAGTTTCAAGACCAACATGTACTGGGGCATTATCATATACGACTATGACATTGTTAAGAGACTCTGTTGCTGCACGCAGTATTTCGCGAAGCCCTTCTTAACAGTCTTCGTTTCGGTAACTTCCTCTTCGCCTCTAGCTGCAGATACACGAGACCCTGTTGTGATATCCCTGCGATAACATGTACATTCTTTCCTCTTGAGGTCGGACACTTGACCGAACAGCGAGTTCCTTTACTACATAGAACGACCTTCACTACGCTGTGAGAAAAGATTAAGATTGGTCTCGTCAATGAATATTATTAATTTGCCATCTCCCATCTTGTCCATCAGTGCCTGCACGTAACATCTTCTTTTTTCTTTGTTGCTTTCAGAGTTCATGGGAAAAGATTCTGGAAGCACTTTCTTATTGTGTATAATTCGCAATCCAAATATTTATGAATAGCAGTTGTGCTGATTGAGATCCCAACTTCAATTTGAATTTCAATTTAATCTCTTAAAGTGTAATATGTGGATTTTTTTTCACAAATGTGAGCATTAGTTCGATGTTTTCCTCTGTTAATTTTTGACAAAAGTAACCTCCGCGCTTTTTGACAGGGTTGTCGGATCGACGAAGCCATCCATATGCAGTTTGAACAGCTACACCGTTGGCACGGGCTTTTGCCTTCCAATCATCATTATTTTCAGCGGTTGTGATAATGCGAAGTTTGGTATCATGTTGGGATCCTTTTTTATACGCTCCTCGTCTCGAGCCGAGTTTTGCGCCACGTTTTTCTCTAATTTCTTCTCCAACTTCTTCTGAATATGTTTCACTTCGGCTGCAGTTGAAGGAAGACATCGTGAAGTGTTGACGCGGCTTTTAAATTAAAATGACACATGAGATACTTAATAACCATAGCCGCTTGATTTGCAAGTGAAGGTGTATACATGATACCGTGGAATATTTTCAGGTAAAACAATATGTACATAAGCTTTTCAAAACACAAGTTTTTCAAAATTGAACTTAATTTTTTTTTAATATAGCCTACTTGAGACTTTTTAAATTAAACTTGAGCTTTTAAATTGAACTTGACTATTTTAAAATTAAATTTGAGCTTTTTTAAATTGAACTTGAAATTTTTTAAATTGAACTCAAGCTTTTTTAAATTACAGTTAAAAAGCTGTAGTAGAGTATCTAAGACTACCCAGACCAATTTTCCGTTGTTAAGGATATAACGTTGTTAAGGCTGCAATATAACGGTACCTTCTTCAGTGAACAAGCTATTTATCATCGTCCTTCGGAAGTCCTTCGGATACCAGAAACTCTAAAAAATGCAGCATTCAAATAAGCAAGTGAGGTATATGGTTACTGAACAGCAAAATTACGGCAATGGATACCCAAAAATATCCAATGAATTTGATATTCATTTGTGCTTCATACAGGCCGCTATTAAGAAATGGAAGTCTGAGGGAGCAGGGGCTGACAGTAAGAACAGGTGTCCCACCCAAGTCATTTCAACGAGATCACTCAAAGCTTCTCGTAACGGTGAAGAAAAACTCAAAAATTTGTCGTCGAAAACAATCGGATCATACTGCTGCAGAACCCGTGAATTATAGTTTTAGACTGGCAATCAAAATCTCAGGACCTAAATCAAATTGAAATGTTTAGAAGCCGCTGGAAACTCGAGTTGGGACAAGGCAACCATCCAACCTGGCTGAATTAGAAAAGCTTATCCTAGAAATGGCAGAAAATCCCTCTGAACTTGTGAAAGACCCTTATCCCTTCTTATAAAAATCGACAGAAGGCAGTTGTAGTATTATGAGGGTTGAGCAGACCGAATGTTAATATATTTCTATTTTATATCACGAATAATTTTTAGCCGACCGGTTTGATGAGTGTCGTTTTTGATGGTAAAATTAACAATAAATGTTTTTTATAGATTTTCTATACTGTTTGATTTTGTTTCTTCCTCAATAAAAGTTGAAAACCACAAAAATTTGAAGAAATAAATTTATTGACAAACGACGCAGTTTTGCACGTATTTTGCAAGTTTTAGGTGCAGAGGGTGATCTTTTCGACCCTCTGTTGATAGTCTACCTAATAACTGTCGTGGCTGCGAAATCTCCGCACTTATTTAGCTCGAGAGCGTAGCCAGGCTACGGCTCAAAAGCAACTCTCCCGAAGAGTGAAATGGCGAGTTAACATCAAGACTGATGCTGAGACTCAAAAACAATCATCGTGAATGTCATAAACTTATCTGATTGAATGGAGGGCAATAAGTAATCTATTAGCAAAAATACCATCCTTGAAATAATAGGAGAACTCCTCAAGGCTAACAAAACATCAAAAATAGGTCCCTTGTTAAACTATCTCCATAATTTAGACGTGGCTTCCCAAATGCAAGCGAAGTAAGTGGAAGATCTTCGGCGTTAAAGAGACGGTCAGCAAGGATTAGGCTAAAGTTCTTCCTAGTTGTGGCCCCCAACAGGCCCACAAACACTACCCGAAGAACCGAAGTTTGACGGGGCGAAGCACCACGGCGATAGCTGGCTTAACTTTTCCAGGAGACACCAGCAGTCTCCATTGTCGGTACAGAACTTGGATCTAAGCGAGAGTTTAAAGTGTGTAAACCAATAACCTCACCTAAATCCTCCAGTATTTCCCGAACACGGAAACTACGGCAGTGACCAATCGTTTCAGCATCCGTAGTTATATCATAATAAGGTCTATTACCCGCAACAACAGCAACAGCAGTATGGGAAGCAAGTCTATGATGCTGTCTAAAGCAGCACCCGCAGTTGGCAACCGCATCCAAGCCCCAAGGGTGCCAGACCTGTACCTCTGGGATCACCCGAGACAAGGTTTCCTCTGAACCAAGACCCTGCAGCTGCCAGTCAGCTGACACAGGGCCCCAATTTCGCCTATAGCTGCGAGGAGTGTTGCAGGCAGAACAATAATTATTATCCAAGGTTGCTGAGCTTACGCGCTGGCTCTCCGTAAGTGTTCCAAGCGGTGCAGCAAGCAGGAGATCGGCCGAACTCCGGCGCACCTGCGGTGGCGGTCGGTCAGGGTGAGAGTGCGGCTGGTGCTCAGAACAACATATCTTAGCCCAGCAATAACTCTGCAGCTGGTGTGAAAGGCAGCCTTTCCTCAACTGAAGCACGTAACAATAATTCAATTGCTGGAGTGCACAGCAGTAATATAGCAGCTGGTGAACATAGCAGAAACTCCGTAGCTGGTGCACATGGCAGTAACTCCGTAGCTGGTGCACATGGCAGTAACTCCGTAGCTGGTGCACATGGCAGTAACTCCGTAGCTGGTGCACATGGCAGTAACTCAGCAGCTGGTGCACATGGCAGTAACTCCGCAGCTGGTGCACATGTCAGTAACTCTGCAGCTGATGTGCATTAAAGAAACACAACAGTAAATGTGCACCGCAGTAACATGAGCAGTTACGGCAGAACGCACAAGGCGTTCGATGCGCCTCACGCCATAACTAGACCAACGTAGATCCCTAATAACATCTCTCCAGCAAGTCATGTGAGCGCTGACAGCACTGAATTCTTTCAACACTTCAGCCCAAAGCCTCACGCCATAACTAGACCCACGTAGATCCCTAATAACATCTCTCCAGCCAGTCATGTGAGCGCTGACAGCACTAAATTCTTTCAACACTTCAGCCCAAAGAGACAAGAGTTCTACTCGCAATAGAACTTTTAGCCCTCAGCGACTTCTAGCTAAGAGAATCAAGTGCGTTTTCAAATTCTTAACACGTAAAGCAGTAGCAACTTTTAACAATAATATCAACTATCTCCATCGTAAATTTCACGCTAGTAATTCTAAGCTATTTCAGAAACTGGAGAGTAATTGAACGTTCGAGTACCTTCAGAGGTGCATAATATTTAAAATTTGCCGAACCATCAGTAAACTCTCTGCAGCGGCGCAGAAAATAGCTCCCAATTTTCTCCCCAACATTTCCCTCCTGCTGATGTTGATATGAATTAACTGACCCCAGCCCGCGCAGAGCACAGCGCAGGCTTCGTCGATGTTTCCTGCACATCGCTACCTCGTTACACCAGCTGTGGCTAGCAGCTAGAAATGCACGAAGAGCGCACTTGCGTGGAAGATGCTCCGAAGAAGAATATCATGTCCCATGGTGTTGTATCACGTCACGAAGTCTCTGGCGTATCATGTGAAGTGTGTTCTTGCGAGGAACAGTAAAGCCTTTGGAAACGTCAAATTGAACAACAGCTACAAGTAGGAGTCCCTCCAATTAATAAGCTGGAGGAGAGCTCCGATCATCGTTTAAATCAATTTCGAGATTATAAAGCACCTCAGGGAAGATGTTTAACGTCTGACTCCTCGCTGTGTTCCACCTCGACCGAAAAAAGTGTTGAAGTTTCAGCAAAAAAGGGTAAAACTTCCAAGAAGAAGAAGAAAGTGAAAAGTAGTAAACCCATGACCAAAGGCTCGAGTTCAATTTCATCGAAACAAAATGAGGAGAGAGACTAGTCAAAGGCTCCCACTCAGGCCTCTCCGTCCCCCTCTCGCCTGCCCAAACTGGGTGTGGTAGTTAACTTCTGCTGTCACGGGATGAGTTGCCCGCGTCTGTTGTCAGGCATCGTCAAGGGTCAACCTTTAGCTAACAGTTGCCAAGCTAACACGGCTGGCGCTAATGAGACCGGCACGGCTAAGAATCTTCCTCAAACAGCTGCCAGTGCAGTTCTAAAGTCCGACGACTCATTGACGTACTCAGTCTAACAGGAAAAAACACAACATTCAGAGAATGCTGAAGTGACCACCTAAACTGGTTCACCAGGAAGTAACTGCAGTCAAACGAAGAAATCAAGCAGGCAATCAGCTTCATCTAGAACATCCATGAAGAAACTCATCAATTGATTATTTTCTAATCAAACGAGAGAGCTTTGATACTGCAATCAGTACCACAGTCCGACGGCAGAATGACCCTGTACTGTAGATGGGACTACTGACGTTTGGCGAAAGGGTCCAGGTTTAAAAAACGAAAGCACGTGACCGCCGCTATTATGCAATTGCGGAAATGATGTCCAGAACTTTAGAAATACTTCAATGACATATAAATTAGAGTGGACAAGTGAAATGAAGTACGTTCCTGTACATTGCAAGAAATGCTTCGAGACGAGGCGTACTTTTATAGACCGTTTTCACAGCGGTCAGGTGCGCAAAATGCTAAATAAAATTAATGTTTGCGTGAAATAAAAGACCATTATTTTTTCGCTTTTCTTTTTCGATCCTATGTGGTACAAATATGGTGTTGGAGTTCTGTTATATTCTCAGTAAGCAAGGACTGGCCTTTAAGATTAAATTGTACCTATTATACATGGTATTGAAATATTTAATGAATAAGTTCCTTGAAAATAGATCATGGAACAAATACTTCATTATTGTATGAAAGAAAACGTCATTTTTAAGTAAGGTAGAAAAGTAGCCAATGGAAGTAAGTGGAAAATTGCAACAACAGAAAAAAAAAGTATGTAAGAATATTCTGGGCCAGTTAGGAAAAACTGAGTAACTGTTGTTGAAAAGAAATAAATTACCATCAAACTCGTGCAAAAACATAGCGTACATCATGAAAGAGCGCTATAGAGTTGACGTTATCGCATGCGTATACAGAGCATCAAGCTCGAGAACCAAGACTGCGACTGCACTGCCGCTGGAAAGGTTGAGTTTCCAACGACCCTCACGCCTTGAGCAATGTTTTCGAGGCAGTACTGTCAATTTTAGGTTCAAGTGTTTATTCTGATATACTGAAGTCGGTGTCGGATAGGCATTGGGTCCTGGGTCACTACTGTAGCAGTGCAATGAGTGCCAAGTGTATCGCTGATAAGTAAGATGAACTTCTGAAATGTAGGATGTGTTGCGTCAGTGCGTTGGGCTTTGGACCTACTGATGGTGTGCTTTGTACGATCAGCAGCACAATTCTGACGATGTCCTACTCCCAGAGCAGCTGAAATGCGACTCAGCCTAGCCACATTGACCTGGTCAGGTAGATCTCCTCATGAGAGTTTAGTTGACTCGCGTTTGAGTGCGCAAAGGTGATGTGCTGCAAGGAACAATTTTGCTCAGTTTTATCCTGCTTGAAATGATCTAAGTGTAATATTTATGTCTAATACTTGGAAAATTCCAATTTTTAAGTTATTTCACTCATAGCGTAAGTAATGAAACTCCTAAAGCGAGAAACGACTTGCGGATTGTGTGACGTTTCATTTAAATTCAATTTTTGAGTCAAAATCTTTAGCAAGCCAGATGTACAGTATGCTAATGCATTGACGAACAATTTAAGTATACTGTAGTCAGGCCCAGATAAAAATACATTGCCGCATCCCTGATTACTCAACAATACCCTTCCATTCAGCTTTACAAAAACCATTTCACCACACACTTGCTCTTTCACCAACTATGAACACTCTTTGACGATGAGAGGAGATGCTCAAGTCCAGCAGGTAGTAGGCAGAGCACACGAACCGAGACTACTGGATGAGTACGAGCAAGAAAGTCTCAATGAATTACACTCTCTAGTCATTCTAGTGTGAAGTGAACCAACTTCTAGGTAAAATTTAAGCATCGAAGCCAGTGTCTCGTTTGCGTTTACCCGGAATTCAAGGTCTACGATGACCAGCTGAGCGTTATAGGCATGAAGAAGACCGTACTGAAAATCAACCGCATTTTGATTTCACCAAATAAATTTACTTTTAATATACTGTTTCATTTGCAATCGGCAAATTCGTTTCTGATGATAGTGTTTCAGCCTGGATGCAATTGATGGAGCTCTGAGATGACCATTAAGATGCAGTATTTGTTTTGAAATTTGAAACGAATATAATGGTCGTGTTCGTATAAATATACGTAGTTCACTGCACATATCGCTCAGGACAGCAACGGAAAATGCAACAGACACTAGTATCATTGTCTTAATTGTTTCATTTTTCATTCTCAATGGCCACGTCTACACTACTACAATGGTAACTACTACAACGGCCGTTATAGCTAGATAACTGAAGGTGATTTTAGCGATGTATCACCATGATCTCGCAAACACTCGTCCATTCGAAAAATTTCCTATTTAATCTTAAGCCAGAGCAGTTGTACGAGAAAGGTGTTCCATATGTGAACGAAAATTCTGAATGGGAGCTGGACTTCGTTTAATCTTTTATCATGGATCATTCATTGCCCGCTATTTCTCACTTTCTCAGTAGATGTGGGCGGGAACGTTAAAAATGCACGTAGATAACATCAGTGTAACCTTGTGGGACCAAAAAAGATAGACTGGATACGCATATGAGAACTGTGAAGCTTCAGTGGGGCTGAGGGGAAATAGAAAGCCTTCAAGCTGTAAAGGTTTATTACCTGGCTATGGCACACCTAAAGTAAAACTGGTAATTTTACTTCGTGTTGCTTCTACTTGGTGCACTGTCTACTAGTGTTATCAATGCTTGGTACGGTCATTGTCACGTGCTGCCATTGCGAAGAGTGGTAACTGCTCAGTGCGGCGTACATCAAGTACTCTCATTCCATAATGCTAATCCGATTTTCTCTTCTTGAACTCGTCGATGATGCGTGAAGTGAGTTTTGCCTTGAAATGTGGAGCGCCCTTAGCAGCAACACCCGTCGCCTCGAAGGTGCCGCCCGCGTCAGGGCAGCCCTGCATGCGCTGCCCCCTCGCCCCGAAGACGGTGCTGGTCACGTACAGCGTGGAGTACTCGGCGCCTCCCCAGCACGGGCACGTGGGGCACAGCACAGGCATCGGGATTGAAGAAAGGAGTTTCCCCTCAGGGTTGATCTGAACAACCTGCCCACAGAGTGTTCGTGTTATATCGACTATAACTTGATAAATATTCACTTCTGTTGTGATATCTTCACATGTAAGAATGTTACGAATCAAGATTAGTAATTTTTCGAGCACCCGAGAATAACATTTTTAGTTTGAGGGGCAATAATTATTTACTCAGATACACTGTAACTGTTGTGACCTTTACAGCCATACTGTAATTTTCTCGGCGGCAATTGTTAAAGTATGAAACTTTTTTGTCAATTGCGTACATTTTTCAGATCTCTAAAGTGTGTTTTTTGTCTTTTTGCGATAATGTTCCGTCATCTTGTCATGTTTAACATCTAACGCACTCGGCACAATTTACACAGAAAATAATAAATAGTAAAATTGATTGAAAAATTTGGGTGTTGCATGATTTTTAATAGAGTTGAGCAGTGCTCTTCGAAAATACATAACTTTAAATTGTCCTTTTCATTTTAGATTTGTACAAACAGTATCCGAGAAAAACCTCATCGTAACTTTGCCATTCAAAATTCAACATTAACGATGCAAACATAAGTGATTTTCCTTCCTTATTTGGTGTGAGATTTTGCTTCTTACTGTCTCGAGGGAAAAGATTGGTATTGAAGTTTATAGGTTTGAAGGACCAATCCCTCGGCTTTCGAACTTTAGGGTGCTGGCGCACACGTGCATTAATTCTATCCTTTGTCAAACCCACCTCATTTCCGTATACGCCACGCCCTCCCCAACACCTGACTTCCCTCTCCCCATACCCCACGCCTTCTCCTGCAACTGATTACACTCTACAATGCTTCACACTCTTCCAAACTAAAGACCTAATACCCAAGTGGCCCAAGCCCTTCCCAATAACTGACCTCACCGGAACTGACCTCATCTTATACACACCCCACTGTTATATTCTCACGATATAACTGCTCTACATCTTTAATCATAAAGAAATCGCTACGAGGAATACTGAAATGCTACGTCTGGCCAACGACTTTCATCTCCTCGAAAAGAACCGCATATAAAGAAAAACTCTCGCGGATAAGCACAACTTCGAAGCAACTCCACAATCTGCCTCTCGTGCCATTTCACGAAACATC
>JACJUY010015891.1:3715-14692 GCA_014220935.1 Platorchestia sp. MABIK | reverse complement strand
TCTGTGTATTTTTCTCTACTTTCTTTTCCGTTTCCCCTCTGACTTTCGAGGTTGAAATTCCTCTATCGGTAACGAGAGGCCGAAAGGCCCAGCCTCGTGTCGTAACATAAGGCAGCCAGTGCACGCTGCCGCGAGTGTGGTGTGAATCACGTGGTATGGGACTGGTGACGTCATCAGCTCAAACGTCTCTTATTGGCTGGCTTGTCTAACGGTTGGGAGAGGCTGTTCCCTTTGAAGTGGACTTACCTGTCTTATGAATACCGTGCTCTACAGCCAGCCGCGCCGCAACGCGACGTCCATGACCCGAGTCAGTTCCCTTCTAGCGGCTCTGATACTCCCAAGTCAGGGACACTCGGCCAGCAACAGCCTCACCGCTTCTCACTCGACCGCCACTCACGCCGCGACTCCCCGACAACCGTTGGTCCTCCAAGGCGTCCTTGGGTACTGTACTACCTGACTGTAATATTCCTTTGTATGCCATTACTGTCGGCGATATTCACAATTATAAAGCATTTATTCCAGTTGTGTTTTTCTTACCCTGTCGGGTTCGTTTGTACCTCAGGCACTCGCTTCGGGCATGGATATTCAAAGTCTTTAGATATTCAAAATCTGCCCGGAGCGTAAAACGGCCTGAGAGAGAACACACTACAACTTCTTATATTCAACTAAAAAATGAAAGTAATTGGGAAAATGAAAAACGAAACTTGTGGAATACCAATATCATTGAACAATGAAACAATGTGCAAAGCGATGTACAACATCCAAAATGTTAACCACGAATTATGTACTTAAGACATAAATAAGATTGAATTAAATGGTAATGATGACAAGAGACATATGTTACAAGATCGTATCAACACACTAGCATTAAACATGTTGAATAAGGTATAAAAAATTATTGTCTTCAATAATAATAGTGCATGCAGGTGTTTAATAATATAAGAAAACAAATTTTATTTCAAGTGTTAAACAATTTGAAACGACAGTGAGGCGTATGCGTAAGCAAAGAAAAGGCAAATTATTGGATTGGTTAGAGATCTACAATATTTCCATGTACAGAATAGTGAACACAATCGTATATTTTGCTTCTAGTGACACGTTACGTAAGGATTAGAGTGATAAAGCTTTAATTTCTTAGTTTTAGTTTGAGAAATCTAAATACTGCAGTCCACCATTATCTACGCAGAAAACAAGCAAAATGATTACAAAATGTTTTCAGTGGATTTTGACACGTTTAGTGGTCTCACAGTCTAAGTATTTTTTAATCTTCTATCTGTAACACAAACTAAATCATTTCTCAGGGAAGGATGATAAAAGAAAACAAAAATTAAATCATGGATTAGTATTTAATCATAATCTCCGTCACACACAAAATTTAACAGTCAAAAGTTATCATCCTGGTATAAGCATTAACTGTGCGTAATTGGAGAAAAAAATCTGCGTAGATAGTCGAAAGAAAACAATAGATACAAAAGAGAAGAGCACATTTGCGACGAGAACAAAAAATAGTACGCTCAATTTCGAATTAGGCTAGGTTGAATATGTTCATCATGAGTTTATTAGTCCCGATGCAAGCGTCTCAACACCAATTCAACGATTGCTCTCCTCAGATGGACGCGATCTTCAGATGGACGTGATATTCAATACATTCTAACTTGATATAAAAACTACTTCCTGCGTGCATTATTAAATGTGCAATGGACATGAAAGTAGATATAATTATATTTCAACATTGACTTGAGCAACTTTGTGTTTCAGCTACACCTTAGTTTCTTCATCCGGAACACACTCAGAATTGGATTTCTTTTTTCTGATTTCATGGGTGAGATTGGTGAAAAAGCCCACAAGATGAGATGGTATATAGGCAGTTTAGTCTTGCAGGTTTTTGAATTCTTTGGAAAGCTTCATTAATTCTTTATAAAGAGGCTCCAGGAGGACAATTTGAAGTTCAGATAGCTTGTTGCGTTTGCTGAAGTCAGTAGTACGAAGTTCCTTGTGGTGATCACTTGAATACTTGTACTGTATCAAGCACTCGTTTTTCTGGGAAACTTTCAGCCATTTCAGTTTCAACCAGTTAAATTTGTTTCCTTTTATGTCCACTGCCCAAACGTGAAGTATGACTGAGGCTTGGGACATCGATAAACTTGTCCTTCATGTGAGTACTCATACAGATAAACATGAAAGAAGCGACAATGTTTTTATTGCAGTTTTGTACGCCACAACAGTCTTAAAATGTATGAATCTTATCGTAATTATGAAGATTATTTTTCTGTATGAAAGTTAAAACAGATGAAACGATCTCACAACTTCCTCGTTCCCTTCGATCTCTTGCTAGACAAAAATGTGACCCTTATCATGTCATGTATTTATTCCGAGGTTGTACAACCACATTTGCCTTGTATAAAAAGCACCAGAAATGTTGAGGTAAGGAATCGGCTGAGTTTCCTCCTGGTCAAACGCAATGCACAATAGGCGGGAACAACGCTGGTGACATTCCTCTTCTGTTTCCTTTAGTTCCTTGAGGGCAAGTTCAACACGTGTAATCTGCTCCTTGTGAACTTTTTTCAGCTACGTCTTCTCTCTTCAACACCTAGATTTGCTTCATTTTTCATCTTGAACTCATCTCATCTAGCACAAGTTTTTTTCTTTGGCAACTGTATTCCTACGTTGCATTTTTTGAGTTCTGTCATGAAAACGAATAAGTTGACGGGATGATCAGAATTTCTCTCCATGTACAACGAATGCATTTTTGGGTAGGTAAGATCCGGACTGAAATATAATTTAGGACTATCACTGGAGTGGGATTTGTACTTTGGGAAATTACTAAGAATTGTTGACACTTTTTCTTCATCTCAGGTAAATATTTTTTAGCAGGCACATGCTTGCCTCTTTTATCTAGCAAAGCAATTCCTGCTTTCACTCTCTTATTGATTACATAAGTTACACGCTGTGTTGAGATTCCCAGTGTAGAACAAAACACTGCCTTGCACGCTCTGTGGCCATTTATAGTATAATGAAATGTTTTCTATCCTGAAGATTCAGTGGGGTATAGTTGTGACGCTTCACCAGAACATGCAAAAAAACTTTTGTAATGCAATTTACGCAGATAGTAAAATAGTGTTAACCAGAAGATCTGCAAGTTGCTTGAAAATAGAAACATCTGTTGTTTCGTTAATGATAAGGGAGAACTTCGTCGCATTTAGTTTATATACCAGGTTGTTTAAAGCATCAGGAGTCAAGATCTATTATATATGAAAAAATGTTATTTCCTTTTGTTTGTGCGCTCCTGATGTTTTTGACTAATTTTGAGTCAGAACGTATCTTAGAAATGAGAACCGGCAAATTATTTAAAAGAGCTATGGGTAGGTTATGTTCGGCAATAAAGACACACAATTTTAGTTCTGCGGATGCTACTTTGTTTTGGTGATATGACGGCTTACTTCTCATAAAATCAGTGACTTTAATCAATTTGCCATCAACCTTTGCATTGCTTCTATGTTTATCAGTTCTCTCGTGTCTTTTTATTTGACTTAAGCTGCCGGCTACTTCACAATAATTATTGCACGCTTTGCAATACCCTTTTGCTGGAGTTAAGTTTGCTGACTTGTAGCCACGATGAATATTTCTCAACCGTTTGTAATTTTAATGAAACTTTCCATTCATATTGAACTTTTTATTTCCGTCTCAGAACATCACTGTCCTCACTGTTGGAAGAATACTCATTATTCACTTTCTTAAAACTCATTATATCTCAACGTTTATTGATTGAAGAACAATAACAGGTCACAAAACATTAGTTTTTAAATCAATGCGCGACCAAACACAATGAGGAACTCATTCCACTCAGTAACTGCATTAGACTGACTCTCACAATCTCACTGACAGGCGACAGTAAATTAGGCGGGGAATAAGCCACAGCAAACGTACAAAAGCCGAACCAATACTCGACGAGTGCAGAACAGATCAAGCATACTCATTACTCAAATGCTTGTTAGTCTGAGTTAAGAAAACGATGTCATGGATAAGCAATTTTAGCAAATTAAAAACTAACATTGCATTGAAATTTTTAACACTCCATATTTATTTCAAATAAGCACATAAAACTTTAGAATGTTGAAGTGCAGCGCTACACTGGTGACGATGCGATGAGTTCTAAACTTCTAACTGGAATCAAACGCGATGCATAACTTTATTTGATCACACATTTCGTTTAATTTACCTCCCATTTACATGAAATGTTTAGTAATTGTCAAAAATAAGGCTACTATTTATTGGTAGGGTCTAATTTCTTGAACACATTATACAATTTTTTGAAACGAACCAAAATTCACCGCTTCAGGCTAACGTTGAACCACAATTTCAACAAAGTGACATTTGGAGCAGAACGTACCAAATGTTTACGAACGTACCAATTTCGGCAGCCCTGCTAATGAGCTTGCCGTCAAACTAATGCTGTGCACGCATGATGCAACTCTGTACTGCGATGCAACAGCTCATCGTTGTCATGGTAACATGTGCCTGCTGCTGCAATTATGCCACAGCCAGACAGGAAGCCCCACTCTTTTGTTTGCGCCAGAGTGGCATAAGCGACTGAGCAATTCCTTGTTCAGTACATTTGCGAAACGCTGTCGCTTATCCCACTTTGCTCATCACTGCTCGAAAATTCAGGATTTTGTGGGTTAGGCCACTCTGCATATTTGCCCTCCAATTATTGATATTTAAATTAAAGCAAAATTTAAAACTAATATTCCTGATGATGCACATGCATATGCACTGATTCTATCTTATAGAGTAATTCGATTACAATCTGAGGGTGATAAAATGAATTTAAACTATTATAAAATTAAACATATTCATCCAATAATGTTTGCAAAGTGAAGTACCGTGTAAAGTGTAAGAAGAAACTGATACTGATAATCTTCAATATTCAATTACAAAGAACAATAAGATACTGGTCAAAGGTATGTGTATGATTTGTAAAAGGACAACAACTTCTTTTGTTTCTAAAGATACTCTGAAAAAGACGGTTTTATTTTTACGATTCCAGCTGCTCTATTACCAGGCCTGGGGCTGCTGGCTCATTGGCTGGAGGTGCGGCTGCAATAGCATCCGCAGTTAATAAGAAAAAAGTTGATGATAAACTATTGTCAGAAACTTGAAGACATAATGAAGCAATGGAATGTAAAAAGGTTCAGGTATAAGATCAACTCGGAAAAAAACTTGTGGAAATGGTCTCTACTTGATACCACCAAAATAATGTCCTTATAAAACAATTTTCTCAACGTGATTCGGAATATTTCATACATATATATATTGAAAATTCCGAATGGTCGAGGTATTTACATGAGAGATACTGTACCCAAACACCCTCTAGAAACTGAATGCAGAATCCTTGTTGAGAATTTCCGTGTACGCCTCTCAGGTACTTCTTAGTTAGAACTTAAGGCGAGGTATAAAGCTGACCGGGGAGCGCTCTTGTCAATAGCTAGTCGATGCTCCCATTCCATCACCGCCTCCATCACACACACCAACACCACCCCTGCACCTGGGATGGCTGCCATATACCGCCATTCTACAGATCATTGTCTATCGAAACTACATGTTTATTTGGATAAGAAGACAAAAATATTACGAATTGTTCATTAAAATATTACTGTTGTAATTTTCGTCATGATAAGTTGGGAGAATCTTATTAGTATTTCATTCTTTTGCGGGAATATAAATAATAGATATCAACTGAACACGCACATTTAAAGACTGTTGTTCGTTTTCTGTCACAATAGTTCGTTGTCAAGCAAAGTGAACAATATTTATACATATAATTGCCACCTGCTGTCTGATAACCATACGTAGATAATGCTAGTTTGTGCAGGATGTTTCAAAATCTAGCTGCATCACCACCACCATCACACACACCACCACCATCACACACACCACCACCACCACCCTTGCACCTGTGATGGCTGCCAGATACCGCCATTCTACAGATCATTCTCCATCGAAACCACATGTTTATTTGGATAAGACAAGTGTTTGTAACGTAAATTCATACTAAACATTGCGAGTAATTGTGTCATCAAATTACCTACTTAAACAAACAATAAACTGCTAATATCTCACAAACCAAAAAGTGTTCTGAAAATTTCAGAGAAAATAACTGTTCATCTGGCCATATTCTGCTTGTGAAATTGTGTACCTATTGTCGTAAAACATCCTGCACAAACTAGCATTATCTCCGTACAGTTATCAGCCAGCAGATTGAAATTATATTAACTTAATATATCAGAACACGTCAGTGGTTTGCTTTAATCGCAACCTCATCCGAACCTTAATAACGAAGGAAATTGCGATACAACTTATCATTTTTAACAAGAAAACGTTTCGGAGTCCAGCTCCATCATCAGTTCACACGAAAAACAAAAGAAATACGTTTGAAATATAAGATCAAAGTAAAATGAATTGTAGGTGCTACAAATATATCATGAAAGTAAAAATACAAAGTATGAGACGGACAAGAACAAAGAATAAAATACAGAAGTACAGAAAGAATACATGTGACACATAAGTATGGGGTGAAATTAGGCTGGTTCTGACGAGGAATCTACCTATTCACTATTTACAAAGGGTTCAACTGTCCATATTTTTCAAATGAGGGTTTCGCTTGAATATATGCAAGTACTCTAAAATTCTGAGGTCACACGGGGTTGAAACCGAGTCTAAAATTTTAAAATCGGCAGGCGATATAGGAACATTGCATTATTACCTTAGTCATGTAATAACTAAGTTATGTAATAACTAAGCAACGACAGCTTTTTGAACATAAATATTGTTCACTTTGCCTGACGACGAATTAATGTAACACCAAATGAAGACAGTCTTTAAATGTGTGGGTTTAGTTACCGACTCTCCAAGTAGTTCGTTCATTGTCTCTAGAGTTCTGTCAGTTGAAATCTGTTGTTTATATTCCCCAAAAAGAATGAAATACAAATGAAACTCTCACAACATATCATGACGAAAATTGCGAGAGCAATATATAATTGTACAATTCGTAATATTTTCGCCTTGTTATCCAAATAAACATGTAGTTTAGATAGAGAATGATCTGTACAATGGCGGTATCTGGCATGCATCGCAGGTGTATGCAAGATCTGGCGGTATCTGTCATGCAGCACAGGTGATCATGCTAGAAGGGGGCATCGACTAGCTTTCGACGCTAGCTCGACCGGGGACGGAAGAGATTGCGATGTCGATAAGACTTTTTTGTTTATATCAAAGGATTTATGTTGGTTACCATCACGCGACTCGCTTTACTGGACTCGCTACTTGTCGTGTGTTACTTAAATGGATTTCCGTGTAACTGAAAAGTGCTGCACAACGCCTGTGCATTCGCCACACCTCTCGTAATCTTGGTTCTTTTCTTTGACCGTGCTCCTAATTTGTTTTGTGTGAATGTGTGCGTTTCATGTTTATTTTGTTTAACTAGCCATTCAGAGCGGTACTACTATTAACTAGGCTTTCGAGCTGCCTCTATTATTGCTATTACCAAGGCTTTCGAGCCGCCTCTGCTGTTGCTATTAACTAGGTTTTCGAGCCGCCTTTGCTTTGGCTATTAACTAGGCTTTCGAGCCGCCTCTGCTATTGCTATTAACTAGGCTTTCGAGCCGCCTCTGCTGCTACTACTAGTAGTATTAACTAGGCTCTGTCGAGTCGAACTTACTTTGCAGTCAAAGCAACCTAAGTCTTTGAAGAGCCCAATTGGCCATCTTTGAAGCGTTAACCTCTTTGATACTTGCTCTGNTTTCATGTAAATGGGAGGTATATTAAACGAAATGTGTGATCAAATAAAGTTACGCATCGCGTTTGATACCAGTAAGTAGTGTAGAACTCATCCATCGTCACCAGTGTAGCGCTACACTTCAACATTCTAAAGTTTTATGTGCGCATTTGATATAAATATAGAGTGTTAACAATTTTAATGCAATGCTAGTTTTTAATTTGCTAAAATTGCTTATCCATGACATCGTTTTGTTCACTCAGACTGACAAGCATTTGAGTAATGAGTATGCTTGATCTGTTCTGCACTCGTCGAGTATTGGTTCGGCTTTTGTACGCTTGCTGTGGGTTACTCCCCGCCTAATTTACTGTCACCTGTCATTGAGATTCTGAGAGTGAGTCTAATGCAGTTACTGAGTGGAATGAGTTCCTCATTGTGTTTGGTCGCGCATTGATTTAAAAACTGATGTTTTGTGACCTGTTATCGTTCTTCAATCAATAAGCGTTGAGAAATAATGAGTTTTAAGAAAGTGAATATTGAGTATTCTTCCAATAGTGAGGACAGTGATGTTCTAAGACAGAAACAAAAAGCTAAATATGAATGGGAAGTTTCATTAAAATTACAAACTGTTGAGAAACATTCATCGTGGCTACAAGTCAGCAAACTTAACTCCAGCAAAGGGTATTGCAAATTGTGCAAGAATTATTGTGAGATAGCCGGCAGCTTAAGTTGAATAAAAAGACACGAGAGAACTGATAAGCATAAAAGCAATGCGAAGGTTGATGGCATATTGATTAAAGTCATTGATTTTATGAGAAGTAAACCGTCAGATCACCAAAACAAAGTAGCATCCGCAGAACTAAAATTGTGTGTCTTTATTGCTGAACATAACCTGCCCATTGCTCTTTTAAATAATTTGCCTGTACTCATTTCCAAGGTACTTTCTGACTCTAAATTAGTCATAAACATCAAGAGCGCACAAACGAAAGGAACTAGCATTTTTTCATGTATAATAGATCTTGGCTCCTGATGCTTCAAACAACCTGGTATATAAACTAATTATTATTGACGAAACAACAGATGTTTCTATTTTCAGGCAACTTGCAGATTTTCTGGTTAACACTTTTTTCCTNATGCCGGGGTGTACCGGCGAACCTGCCGGCGCCCCCCAGCCTCGCACTCCAAATTCGTGCACCTCTCCTGTTACGTTACCAAGAGAAAAATCCCTCACGATCCTTCCTGTGTACTGCTTTTATGTGCTTTTACCTTGTTCCTTCTAGAATATTCTCGAGTCTTCATGGTTATGAAGACAGCATTATAATCCTGATTGGTGGAATTCTCGCTTGTTCTGACGTCTCGAAATCTCATTGGTGCGCGGTCAGGCACACCCACTCGCCTGATGCCTTCCTTAGCCCTCATTGGCTTACGGGATGCGGGCTTGTGTTTCGGCTAGCCCTCGCATTCTTCTAGGCTCGTTCTCACGCCTACGCGCACCGGCTTAACGGGCTGACATTCCAAAGATCTGTCGCAGCTTTTACCTCAAACTAGCCTAGCAACACATTGCATTATTATATGATATAAGATATTTCACTACATACCCCGCTCGCACCAGAAAAATTTGGGCCAAATTGCAAATTTGGTTCAAATTTTCACCCGTTAATGAAAATTATATACCGTGAGGTAACCCTTCACAAAGTTAAAAAAAGTTCCCCACGATACAAGACCTTCACGTTTTTTGATATCGAACTCTCGTTATATATCTCAGTATCATTTACATTGTTGATGACACGCTCATGATAACGCAGTTTTCAAAAAAAAATTTCGTCAATACCTCACATACTCTAAACATTTGAACCATACATTTCTAACACACAAAGAAGCAGCAACGAATACAGCTGATTTGAAATACATTTCGCACAAACAATACGCTTAAAAAAATTAATAAAACTCACACGACATCTTATTATTTTCGGCTTGCCCTCGGCAAATCTTACGACATAGTAAAGGCATATAAATCAGAGACAGTTTAATAGAGAGACATCAGTTAAGAATTCACTCCTGTAATCAACCTAGCAATATGATCTCAAAATGGAGGTATTGTTTCAAGCTCAAATCTTTTCTTCATAATCATGATTTCATCCTTCGTTTTCATAAGGGGTTATCATCATCATCGTCGTCCTCAAAATCATCATATTTCAAAATTATCAAAATTATCATCATCTTTCATTTCCATAAAAAAATGCATATTTTTATCATCATAAATATCATCACTATCATCATCAAAGGGGTTATCTGGGTATCAGGGAAACATACTACTGTTTTTAAATTAACTCCGTCCTTGCGTCGCGTCATCTCGCGGAAAATTCTGAAGATAAATTATCCTTATGCATCGCGTAATCCCGCGGAAAAACTCAGTCGATTGTCCTCTGCGTCGCGTAATTACGCGGAAAAATCCAGTAGATCCTCGCGTCAATGCGCGTTCAAAGTCCTTCGTTGGGGCTCGTCAGCCTTCTATCATCGTTGAAGTAACTAAAATATACTCGTCTACGAATGCCTTCAGGTTTGGCCAGTGATTCCCTCGTCGACTAGAGAAATACTTAACCCCTGCGGTTCGCGTTACTAATACTGATCGACGTGATAGTTACGCATTTAATTGTCTAACATTGTCATCTAGTGATCGAGAGACAGCGTGCTATTTCGTTGATCAAAGTAAGTGTTACTTTCTCGCATTTCTTTCAAGCCTGCCCTGACTGGGCGGAAGTGAAATACTACAAGAATTCTCCTACATAAGTGAATTAATTGAGCTTCCTCTAACCAACTTCTAGACTCAAGTCAAAAATTCGTTCGACGGTGTCTCTGATCGGTTAAATTCACTCAAAAAAAATTCCTAAAAAATTTAAACATCGTATTTCCAGCAACGTGCGACCAGTCTCGTTTTAATTCGCAACTGTCGATCACTGTAGTACATGACTATATAAACATTTAAATAAAATAATGCACGCAAACTCGAGAAATTAACCTGGTTGGCCGAAATCCCGAACGCGACATGAAAAAAAAATTTAATATTGAGTATTAACAATTCCTCAGACTTACGCATTTGCCGTGTACATCAGCGCACAGCGATCTAATTCCATGTCAATACCCACAAAAATATGGAAATAAAGAACATCCTAATTCACCTGATATCCCAGCCTTTGTGACAG